>CM038142.1:62246720-62486720 GCA_021437245.1 Aegilops speltoides
AGATCCGTGTGTACTTTGCAAATCTCTATGTCTCCATCTTGAACATTTTCACGGATGGAGTTGAAACGACACTTGATGTGCCCGGTCTTCTTGTGAAACCTGGGCTCCTTAGCAAGGGCAATAGCTCCAGTGTTGTCACAAAAGAGTTTGATCGGCCCCGACACATTGGGTATGACTCCTAGGTCGGTGATGAACTCCTTCACCCAAATCGCTTCATGCGCTGCCTCCAAGGCTGCCATGTACTTCGCTTCACACGTAGATCCCGCCACAACGCTCTACTTGTAGCTGCACCAGCTTACTGCTCCACCATTCAACATATACACGTATCCGGTTTGTGACTTAGAGTCATCCAGATCTGAGTCGAAGCTAGCGCGGCGTAACCCTTCTGACGAGCTCTTCGTCTCCTCCATAATCGAGAAACATGTCCTTTGTCCTTTTCGGTGCTTCAGATATTCTTGACCGCTGTCCGGTGTTCCTTGCGGGATTACTTTGGTATCTTGCTACCAAACTTACGGCAAGGTTTACATCGGTCCGTACCTGACATGGCATACATAATAGATCCTATGGCTGAAGCATAGGGATGACACTCATCTCTTCTTTATCTTTTGCCGTGGTGGGTGGTCGAGCCGAGCTCAATCTCACACCTTGTAACATAGGCAAGAACCCTTTCTTGGACTGATCCATTTTGAACCTCTTCAAAATCTTATCAAGGTATGTGCTTTGTGAAAGACCTATGAGGCGTCTCTATCTATCTCTATAGATCTTGATGCCTAATATATAAGCAACTTCTCCAAGGTCCTTCATTGAAAAACACTTATTCAAGTAGGCCTTAATGCTGTCCAGAAGTTTTGTATCATTTCCCATCAAGAGTATGTCATCTACATATAATAGGAGAAATGCTCTGAGCTCCCACTCACTTTCTTGTAAACGCAGCTTCTCCATAAGTCTGCATAAACTAAGCGCTTTGATCATCTCATCAAAGCGAATGTTCCAACTCGAGATGCTTGCACCAGTCCATAAATGGATCATTGGAGCTTGCATACTTTGTTAGCATTCGAGGATCGACAAAACCTTCCGGCTGCATCATATACAGCTCTTCCTTAAGATGTCCATTAAGGAATGCCGTTTTGGCGTCCATCGCCATATCTCATAATCATAGTATGCGGCAATTGCTAACATGATTCGACGGACTTCAGCTTCGCTCACGGAGAGAATGTCTCGTCGTAGTCAATCCCTTGAACTTGTCGATAACCCTTAGCGACAAGTCGAGCTTTATAGATGGTAACATTACCATCGCGTCCGTCTTCTTCTTAAAAATCCATTTGTTTTCTATCGCTCGCCGATCATCGGCAAGTCTGTCAAAGTCCATACTTTGTTTTCATACATGGATTCTATCTCGGTTTCATGGCTTCAAGCCATTTGTTGGAATCCGGCCCGCCATCGCTTCTTCATAGTTCAAGGTTCACCATTGTCTAACAACATGATTTCCGGTGACAGGGTTGCCGTACCACTCTGTGCGGAATGTGTCCTGTGGACCTCTGAAGTTCATAGTAACTTGATCCAAAGTACCTTGATCATCATCATTGTTTTCCTCTTCGTTGGTGTGGGCATCACAGAGGCGGTTTCTCGCTGCACCACTTTCCCGTTCGAGAGGTAGTACTTCATCGAGTTCTACTTTCCTCCCACTTACTTCTTTCGAGAGAAACTCTTTTCCGTAAAGCATCCGTTCTTGGCAACAAAGATCTTGCCTTCGATTTTAAGTAGAAGGTATACCCGACAGTTTCCTTAGGGTATCCTATGAATACGCATTTTTCCGACTTGGGTTCGAGCTTTTCGGGTTGAAGTTTCTTGACATAAGCATCGCATCCCCAAACTTTTAGAAACGACACTTAGGTTTCTTTCCAAACCATAATTCATACGGTGTCGTCTCAGCGGTTTAGGCGGTGCCCTATTTAAAGTGAATGTAGCTGTCGCTAGAGCGTATCCCCAAAATGATAGCGGTAAATCGGTAAGAGACATCATAGACCGCACCATATCCAATAGAGTGCGATTACGACGTTCGGACACACCGTTTCGCTGAGGTGTTCCTGGCGGCGTGAGTTGTGAAACGATTCCACATTTCCTTAAGTGTGTGCCAAATTCGTGACTTAAGTATTCTCCTCCACGATCTGATCGTAGGAATTTTATCTTTCGATCCGTTGATTCTCCACCTCATTCTGAAATTCCTTGAACTTTTCAAAGGTCTCGGACTTGTGTTTCATTAAGTAAACATACCCATATCTACTCAAGTCATCGGTGAGAGTGAGAACATAACGATATCCTCCATGAGCCTCAACGCTCATTGGACCGCACACATCGGTATGTATGATTTCCAACAAGTTGGTTGCTCGCTCCATTGTTCCGAGAACGGAGTCTTGGTCATTTTGCCTAAGAGGCATGGTTCGCATGTGTCAAAGGATTCATAATCAAGAGACTCTAAAGTCCATCAAGATGGAGCTTCTTCATGCGCTTGACACCAATGTGACCAAGGCGGCGAGCCACAAGTATGTGGGACTATCGTTATCAACTTTACATCTTTTGGCATCCACACTATGAACATGTGTAATATTACGCTCGAGATTCATTAAGAATAAACCATGACCATCGGACATGACCATAAAACATATCTCTCATATAAATCGAACAACCATTATTCTCGGACTTAAATGAGTAGCCATCTCAGATTAAACGAGATCCAGATACAATGTTCATGCTCAAACTTGGCACTAAATAACAATTATTAAGGTTTAAAACTAATCCGTAGGTAAATGTAGAGGCAGCGTGCGACGGCGATCACATCGACTCTGGAACCATTCCCGACGCGCCGTCACCTCGCCCTTCGCCATCTCCGTTTATTCCGCAGCTCCCCGCTATGAGTTACAAATATGAGCAACGGCACCGGTATCAAATACCGGGGAGTTACTACGAGTCTTGGTAAGGTACACATCAATTACATGTATATCAAATATACCTTTGGTGTTGCGGCCTTCTTATCCGCTAAGTATTTGGGGCAGTTCCGCTTCGATGACCCTTCCCTTGCAATAAAAGCACTTTCGAGCCTCGTGGCTTGGGTCCATTCTTTGACTTCTTCCCACAGCGAGGCTTACGGGCGCGGCAACATCTTTGCCGCCCTTCTTGAAGTTCTTCTTACCCTTGCCCTTCTTGAACTTAGTGGTCTTATTGACCATCAACACTTGATGTTCTTTCTTGATTTCAGCCTCTGCGACTTCAAAGATCGAGAACACTTCAGAATGGTCTTACCATCCCGCATGTTGTAGTTCATCACAAAGCTCTTGTAGCTTGGTGGGAGCGATCGAGGATTCTGTCAATGACCGCCTCATCACGGGAGGTTAATGTTCATTTGGGTCATACGGTTGTGCAACCTGCACATCTTCGAGATGTGCTCACCGACAGTAACTGTTTTCCTCCATCTTACAATTATAGAACTTGTCGGAGACATCATATCTCTCGACGGGCATGAGCTTGGAAAACTAGTTTCAGCTCTTTGAACATCTCATATGCTCCGTGATGCTCAAAACGCTTTTGGAGCCCGGTTCTAAGCGATAAAGCATGCCGCCTTGAACGAGGGAGTAATCATCAGCACGAGCTTGCCAAGCATTCATAACGTCTTGGTTCTCTGGGACGGGAGCGTCACCTAGCGGTCCTTCTAGGACATATTGCTTCCTGGCAGCTATGAGGATGATCCTCAGGTTCCGGACCCAGTCCGTATAGTTGCTGCCATCATCTTTCAGCTTGGTTTTCTCTAGGAACACGTTGAAGTTCATGTTGACATTAGCGTTGGTCATTTGATCTACAAGACATATTTGCAAAGGTTTTAGACTAAGTTCATGATAATAAAGTTCTAATCAAAATTATGAACTCCCACTTAGATTAGACATCCCTCTAGTCATCTAAGTGTTACACGATCCGAGTCGACTAGCCCGTGTCCGATCATCACGTGAGACGGACTAGTCATCGTCGATGAACATCTTCATGTTGATCGTATCTTCCATACGACTCGTGTTCGACCTTTCGGTCTCCGTGTTCGAGGCCATGTCCGCATATGCTAGGCTCGTCAAGTTAACCCTAAGTGTTTTCGCTGTGTAAAACTGTCTTACACCCGTTGTATGTGAGCGTAAGAATCCATCACACCCGATCATCACGTGGTGCTTAGAAGCGATGAACTGTAGCAACGGTGCACGCTTAGGGAGAACACTTATTGAAATTTTGTAAGGATCATCTTATTTACTACCGTCGTCCTAAGTAAACAAGATGTATAAACATAATAAACATCACATGCAATTATATAGTTGTGACATGATATGGCCAATATCATAAAGCTCCATTGATCTCCATCTTCGGGGCTCCATGATCATCTTGTCACCGGCTTGACACCATGATCTCCATCATCATGATCTCCTTCATCGTGTCTTCATGAAGTTGTCACGCCAACGACTACTTCTACTTCTATGACTAACACGTTTAGCAATAAAGTAAAGTAGTTTACATGGCGCTCTTCAATGACACGCAGTCATACAAAAATAAAGACAACTCCTATGGCTCCTGCCGGTTGTCATACTCATCGACATGCAAGTCGTGAATCCTATTACAAAAACATGATCTCATACATCACAATTCATCATTCATCACAACTTCTGGCCATATCACATCACATGATCAATCGCTGCAAAAACAAGTTAGACGTCCTCTAATTGTTGTTGCATCTTTTACGTGGCTGCGATTGGTGTCACACCCTAGCTAGTTCTTGCATTAGAGTGTTGCATCATGTCTATTTTTTTCAACAGAAACCTGAAATGGGACTGCCAGAACCCCCAGCCCTCTCTGAAACAAACTAGGGTTTACTAAAAATATTTTCGATGAACCTGAAATGCCCTTCTAAAATGTCCATCATTTTTGCCTTGGTTCAGAACCTTTGCCAAAAGTGGTGCACAATTTCCTAGGTCATCCTAAGGTCTTTGAATTAAATCTTAACTATTTGAATTTGGGCATTTAAAATTTATAAAATATTTCAAATGTCCAAATACTCCCAAACTAAAATGTTTCATGTTGATAATATTCCAACAATGGACCAGGAGTAGTTTGGTGAATTTTAGAACTTTTTAGGTATTTTTAATAATTCAACAAAGTTACAGAAAAATAGAAAAAGAAAAACAGGAAAGAAACTTACACGGGCCTGCCCACTAGCCAGCCCACTGGCCGGCCCAGCCAGCAACACGCCAAATGAGCTGCTTGCCGACCAGGCAGGCAGGCAAGTGCTCGACGGCGAGCACCGCATGGGTGCCACGCACCTGCTCGCCGCCTCGCCACCTCCTCGTCATGCCACGACGGGATCACTCCCCTCTCTCTCTGCACCCCCAGACGTCCCCTCTCCTCTCCACTCGTCCCCTCGCGCCCCACGCCATGGCCGACGCCGCCGCCGCCGCACCACCGCCAGTAGCCCGCGTTCTCCGTCGACCCCACGCCCGCGTCACCGTGTCCGGGAGCTCCGCCGCCGTCCACTCTTCGAGCTAGCCGAGCCTCGAAGCGCCGCGCGTGCCAACGCCGCCGCACCAACCTCGCCCAAGCGCCACCGCCGAGATCCCTTTCGCCGTCGCCGCCGCATCGGGCCGTCCCCGACCACGCCGACCGTCCCTGCCGAGACCGCTGTGAGCTGGGCTACCTTCCCCACTCTCTCTCTCTCGCTCCGTGCACCACAGCCGAGCACACGAAGCTCACCAAGACGCGCCGTCAGGACCTCGTCGCCGACGTGCTCCCGGCCACCCTCCGGCCACCTCACCGTGTCCATCGCGTTCACCACGACGCGTTGGAGCTAACCGTGCACTCCCCGCACCTCACCGCACACCCCAGGCCGAGTTCGATCTCACCCGAGCTCCGGCGGCCGCCAAAGTCGCCGCCGGCGCCAACTCCGGCCACCCCGACCCCAACGGACTCCGCCAAGAGCTGCGGCTCGTCCTCAGTTTCACTCCGGTGGTCTCCGCGACCCATTTGGTGGCCGGAACGACCAAAACCACTTTCGCCGCCGCGTCGGGCTCGCCGGCGGCTAAACGCCGGCAGGGTTTGACCCTGACCTTGACCACGGGTGGGCCCAGGTTGACCCCCGGTCTATGACATGTGGGCCCAGCCCTGTTAATTAACTTAGTTTAGTTTTAGTTAAATCCTAACTAAACTAATCCCACTGACATGCGGGACCCACCGGTCAGTTTGACCTGACCAGCCCGTTGACTACTGACGTCATCATGACATGGTGCTGACGCAGTAATTTAATTTACTGGAATTATTTTTACACAGGAAATTCCAGAAAATGTTTCAAACTTCAAAAAATCATAGAAATTAATCTATAACTCCAAATGAAACAAATTATATATGAAAAATGATCAGAAAAATCCAACCTATCCATCTGTACTGGTTTCATGCATGTTTAGGCAAGCTAACCTACTGTTTATGGCAGAACAAGATAAAGCACTCTAAATGGCAACATATGAGTTTGAATTTTGAATCTTTGGTTCAAATTGGTTCAAACCCATCTACTCTTAGTTGCATTAGCCCAACACACTCATATATGCCATGTCTCATGCATGCATCATGTTGTTGCATATTGTTTGGTAATGTTGTGTATCGGTGTTCTCTGCGGCAGGTTCTGCCCCCGAGGAGTACTGTGATAACCCCGACGAAGAGCAATACCCGTGCACCGACCCGTCAGGCAAGCAACCAACCATTTAATCATATCGATAAAATCCCATGTTCTTGCTCCTGCTCTCGTTCTTGCATTAAGACAACGCGATTCAAACTGCTGTGTGCTGCGGTAGTTGAACCCATTTCCTCTGCATGACTGTCATTGCCACAAAGAACTAGATGAAACCCACTAGCATGTGTAGGAGTTGATTGAGCCATATGATTGTGTTGATCCTACCTTGCTATGCCTGCTATGCTTAGAGTCGTGTCGGTCCGGTTCATCGGGTGATGGCTAGAGTGAAATGATCGAGTCGGTATGAGAGTAAGGTGTTGAACACGATTTGGTAAAGGTATCGATGAGAGGCCATGTAGGAGTACATGGTGGGTTGTTTCATTGAGGCCGTCCTTAAGCACTGAGATCTGTATGTGTGATTTAAGAATCAGCTACTACCATACATTGGGCCCTGAAATATGACCCCGCTCGACTTCTTATTCACGCTAGTCCTCTGTCCAGGAGTTGCAAGTAGTTTCTGGTGTTTGTAGCCTCATCGAGGCCGTGGACAGCGCCGACCGTAGGGGTGGGCTGTGATGCGGTAGGTACGTGGCCGGGTGTACCGGATGCCCGTTTGGTATCTCGGGAACCCTGTTCACATCGTTTGGGGCTGTGAGCGAAACTTCGGCCGGAACTCCTCATAGATGGAACCCAAATAGGCGATAAACCTGGACTAGAGACTTGAGTGTCTAGGTAGGTCGTGGTCTACACCCACGTCGGCTTTCGCTTGAAGTCTGCCGAGCACATGTCGTGTGCAGACGCTAAGTGGTGGAAACATGTATGAAGAAGTACACCCCTGCAGGGTTAACATCATCTATTCGAATAGCCGCGTCCGCGGTAAAGGACTACTTGGTTGCCTATACAGTTCATAGACAAGTAAATGGATACTACTAAAAGCCTCAAGATAAGCGTGAGTGCCGAGGATGGCTCTTCCGTAGGAAGACGGAGGTGGATCCTCGGTGGTGTATTGAAGTGATGAGTAGTGGACTCGAGTGCGCAAAACCATTTCAAGTTGGTGTCTCGTAGGATAGCTTAGCCATGAGTCAAAGCTGGCTTGCTGCAATAACCCCACCAACCCTTCTTGATAATGTGCATGTATGTAGGGTCTGATGTAAGTCTTGCTGAGTACCTTTGTACTCATGTTGCTTTAATTTACATTTTTCAGAAGATGCCACAAACCCTTCCGACGGGTTCTTCGTGACGCGTTGACATCGATGAGTAGACTAAGGCCGGTGGTGATCTGAGCAAGTGAAGGACCATGTAGTATAGCTTGGCTTACCCAAGCCTCTTTTATTTTACTAGTTGTCCGTACTCGGACAAAACACTTCATTGTGGCTTGTATGCTTGTATGACTTGTATGTGGGTCGTGAGACCCGTACTTGTGTGTATGATATGTATGGCTCTCTGAGCCTTTAAATAAAATACTTGTGTCGAGAGTCATGTTGTGATGCCTTGTTGTATTTGCACATATCGAGCATATTGTGTGTATGATTGAAATGCTTGGTATGTGTGGATCCGACTATCTAGTTGTTTATCTTTAGTAGCCTCTCTTACTGAAATGTCTCCTAGTGTCTCCACCGAGCCTTGGTAGCTTGCTACCGCTCCGAACACTTAGGCTGGCCGGCATGTGTCCTTCTTCGTTCTGTATCCGTCCTTCGGGAAATGTCACGCATTGAGTACTTAGGAGTCCTGCTAGCCCAAAGGCTACAGCCCGGAACTTACTTGCTGATGACCGACACGTTCGATCTTTGGGTCATGGATGCTGTCCTCGTAAGTCTGTGCCACTTTGGGTTTACGACTAGTCATGTCAGCCCGGCTCCTTTTCATATGGATGCTAGCGACACTATCATATACGTGTGCCAAAAGGCATAAACGGTCCCGGCTAAGGTAAGACGACACCGTTGGGTTACCGTGCGTGAGGCCGCAAAGTGATATGATGTGTTACAGGCTAGATCGATGTGACATTGAGTCGGGGTCCTGACAGCGTTGGTATCAGAGCGGACTGCCTGTAGGTTCTCCAAGCCAAACGGGTCGATGTTGAGTCTAGAAATGCTTTAGTTATATGTAGGGAATTGATTGTGGGATGGTACGTAAGGCTCTTTTTACTCCTTTATCTCATGGTATTCTGATCTGAGTCAGTCCATTCTTCCACCGGGGTTTAAGGAATAGGATCTCTTCTCTCTATTAGGCTCACGTGTTACTAATCAGTAGTACCTTGTAGGTTTGATGGTTACAAGCCTGGTTCAGTTTTACTATCTTGTTATGTTACTAAATTGGACCCAGAACCTTGATATGATATTGTTGAGTGGCTATGCAATTCCTTGTAATATGTCTCAAATCCTTTGAGCATTTACAGTCGTTATGCTGTCCAAATTCTGCCAGGAATTCTAATGTCTTTGCATTGTGGTTATGCTTCGGATGGCCACTTTCGTGACCAAAATCAAGTGGTTAAATCGACCAGATGCATTGGTGTGACCGTCATACAGCCATGCTAGTTAGGGTTATGATCGAAGCGGGTTACCGTTGGTACCCGAATACGATTGAAGAGCAATGTCGAGACTTTAATCAAAGCCGATCTACGCACCTTTGTCCGGATATTTCCCTCTTATCCTGGTTCCACCGAGGCCCTTCACAGCTCCTATGGGCTTGGTGTTACTATTGATATGGCGGTACAAGATGCTGCGTATTCTATGATGACTATTATGCGAGTCAGGACTGGCCTGCTTCGCAACACCGACTTTCGGTATATGCCGGGTTCACTTTCTGGAGCGTTTGGTTATCTTCGAGCCATCTATGCTGATTCCAGTCAGGAGGATTCACTAACCCGCACCACTGCCGAGTTGCTCGAGGACAAGGACCGAGAGAGTCGGGCCTTGAGGATGGAGCTCTTCAACGCCTGCGCTGATCATCGGGCCACTTTGACTCGCTTTTGCACCGGTGTGCAAGTTGGTTATATGGATATGAGGACTGTATCCTGTTAGAACTGCTCTGCCGGACATGATGGATTGGCGTGATGTGGGGGGCATCACCCCACCTCGTGGTCCTCGCAGGCCACCGTTTGTTGGTCCAAGACCTCACCCATGCCCTTATGGTCCACAGGCTCCTCAGACCGCCTGCTCCTGGACGATCACGTTGAACTCCCGGGCTACGGAGGAGACTTCTATGAGAACTACTACGGAGACGTCTGAGTTAGTAGTAGTTTCACTAGTATTGTAATAGTTGTATTTCCACCGTCCTGCGTGACTCGTGGAATATGACTTAGTGTGTACTAATTCCGGAGGTGTAAGAAAAATAATGTATAGGAGCTTGGTATGCCTCCGATGAGATGTAATCCTCCTTTCACCGTAGTAGTACTTTGTTTGGTCTTGTACTAAACCTTGTATGGTGTGTATGACAATGGAATAAAGAAGTAGTCTCTGTATCTACCATGTCATACGGATGATCATCTTGCATTCCAAGTTAGCCATTACATTCTACATTTCTATGTCAGAATCTTGCCATCCTGGACTAAATCCTTGTCTTGTTTTCCTAGGATGGTTAACACCCGCAATAACCCTGCTCCGCCAGAGCAGGCCGAAGGCAGCGGAGTTGGAGAAGTGAACCTGCCTCACCCTCCTTCTCTGGCCGAAGTTATGCTGGAGGCCGAGAGAAACAAACGGAGACCAACCATTTCTTGGGCGCATCGAATGTAACACAGCCCATCATCGAGAAATAACTTGGTGTCGCTCGGTGACTTCATCAAGTTACACCCACCTACCTTTCACCACTCCGTCGAGCCTCTCGACGCTGATGGCAACCCGCGGCATTACTCACAAGCTGCGTTACTGACTGGTAGCCGAGGTCGACAAGGTCACCTTTGCTGCATATCATCTTGAAGGCCCCGCCATCTCGGTGGGAGAACTATATGGCTATCGCCCAGATTGGCCATGTCACTACTTGGGCAGAATTCAGCGAGGCTTTCCGTGAACATCACATTCGGAGGGTCTCATGGATCGTAAGCGTGAGGAGTTCTGCAATTTCACCCAAGGCCGTCTCTCCGTGGGCGCCACAAGCAGAGTTCGGTAATCTCGCACGCTATGCAATCAAGAGGTCTCCAGACGCCAAGAAACAGGCAAGGTTCCGCAAGGGACTTAGCCCGAACCGCCGAGATCTCCGCTCGCATGAGTGCACCTCTTTCGAAGCTTGTTAACAAAGCCATCAGCGCTGAAACTGGTCGACTGATTTGAAGCAACACGCAAGCATGGCCGTGATATGGGTTCCTCATCCGGTCTTTGGACCACGAAGCGCCGTGTGTGGGTGCCTAATCTTGCCTGCCACCCAGATTCACACCGAGGCCATCCTTTGGGCGCCTCGCCCGATTCAGCGAGATGCACCAGCTAAGCCCTATGGTGGGCCAACCAACAATGCTCCTCTCACGCGCCAGCCCGTGGCGTGCTTCAAATGTGGGGAGTCGGGCCACTACATGCGCGATTGTCCTCGCAGACCAACCCCAACCAGCCTGCAAAGCTGTTGGCCGTGGCAAGCCAGCGGAAAGGTGTTCTATGCCAAGCCGCCACCACCGCGTGGCCATGTTAATTGTGTCTCACCGAAGAGGCCCAAGAGGATCCCAGCGTCGTGCTCGATGCGCTTCTTGTTAATTGCCACCCGCATCCGTTCTTTTCGATCTTGGAGCATCTCATTCATTCATATCCGAGAACTATGCACGCTTGCATAACATCGCGCATTCGTGACATGCCTTCCACCATGGAAATTTCTACCCGGGTTCTAGATGGCAAACCTCTAGAGTAAGCCATGGAAATGAAATTCAGGTCGACAGACTTGTTTTCCTTGCATCGTTGATAGCTCTCAAATCTTCGGATATAAATATCATCTTGGGTATGGACCGATGTCAGCCCATCATGCCAAGATTGATTGTTTCTCTAGGACTGTTCAACTTACGCACCCTCGGGAAAGATAGTCAATGTCTTGACCCGAATATCCAAGCGCCAACTATATTCTCTTAATGCCAGTCCATTGCCAGACCTCGAAGACGTTCCGGTAGTCCGTGACTTTCCGGATGTCTTTCCAGAAGAATTGCCAGGTGTTCCACCTGACAGAGATGTTGAGTTCATGATAGATCTCATTCCAGGAACTGTCCCAATTTCTAGAAGACCCTATAAGATGGCACCCCTAGAACTAGCCGAACTTAAGAAACAACTCGATGAGTCCTTGAAAAAGGGTTTCATCCGTCCTAGTTCATCTCCTTGGGCTTGCCCCGTCCTCTTCGTCAAGAAGAAGGATGGTACGGACCGGATGGTTGTAGATTATCGACCCGTCAACTTGGTCACAATTAAGAACAAGTATCCGCTCCCCAGGATCAACGATCTGTATGATCAGCTCGCAGGATCCTCAGTCTTCTCTAAGATGGATTTGAGGTTAGGCTACCATCAAATCAAAATCCAAACGGGACATTCCTAAAAGCGGCCTTTGTTACTCGTTACGGCCAATCTGAGTACACCGTCATGTCCTTCGGTTTAACCAACGCCCCAGCCACCTTCTCCGGTTAATGAACTCAATCTTCATGGAGTATTTGGATAAATTAAGTCGTGGTTTACCTCGATGATATACTCATCTACTCTAAGAACGAGGAAGAACATGCCGAACATCTAAGGCTAGTGTTGATGAAACTTGAGAGCATCGCCTTTATGCCAAGTTTTCTAAATGCGAATTTTGGCTGCCGAAGTGACCTATCTAGGACATGTAATTTCGGTAAAGGTATTCTTTATCAACCCCGAGCGAGTTCAAGCCGTCCTTAATTGGACTCCACCTGAATCGGTCAAGCAAGTTCGGAGTTTCCTGGGCTTAGCGAGTTATTGTCGCCGCTTTGTCGAGAACTTTTCCAAAGTTGCTAAACCTCTAACTGAACTCCTCAAGAAGGATAAAAAGTTCGAGTGGACTCCACAATGTGAGCACAGTTTCCAGGAACTGAAAAGACGTTTAACTTTTGCTCCCGTGCTGGTACCACCAGATTTCTCTAAGGACTTTGTTATCTATTGCGACGCCTCGCGACAAGGACTAGGCTGTATTCTCATGCAAGATCGGCACGTAATTGCTTATGCTTCACGGCAATTACACCCACATGAGGAAAACTACCCTACTCATGATCTAGAGCTTGCAGCTGTAGTCCATGAACTAAAAACCTGGCGACATTACCTTCTTGGTAATCGTTGCGAAATCTACACCGATCACCAGAGTCTGAAGTACATATTCACCCAACCAGATTTGAATCTCAGGCAAAGGCGTTGGGTTGAGTTGATCACAGATTTCGACTTAGGAATAACTTATACCCCAGGGAAAGCCAACGTCATGGCTGATGCACTAAGTCGTAAATCTTATTGCAACAACTTGATGTTGCAACAAAATCAACCACTTCTCCACGAGGAATTTCGGAAGCTTAACCTTCACATTGTTCCTCAAGGATTCCTTTCCACCTTGGTGGCGAAACCTACTCTTATGGATCAAGTCATCGCTGCCCAAAAACAAGATAAAGGAATATCCCGGATTAAGGAGAACATTGTTAGCGGAGATGCTAAATGTTTCTCTACAAATGATCATGATGTTGTATACTTTGAGAACCGTCTAGTGGTTCCCAAGAATCAGCACATACGGCAGCTGATCCTTAAGGAGGCTCATGACTCTCCTCTCACCATTCATCCCGGTAGCACTAAAATGTATCAGGACCTACGCCAGAGGTTCGGTGGACTAGGATGAAGAGAGACATTGCTCAATTTGTTGCTAATCTGCGGCGTCGTAAATCGCAGTAAAAGCAGAGCATCAACGGCCTCTTGGCACCCTTCAACCCTTAGCTATTCCTCGAATGGAAATGGGATAAAATTAGTATGGATTTCATCACCGGTTTTCCCGGGACCAAGAGAGGAATAATGCTATCTTTGTCGTTATCGACCGCCTCTCCAAAGTAGCCCATTTCTTACATCGTTCATGAGTATAACCGCTAGTCAGCTAGCAGACTTGTACATCTCCCGAATAGTGTCTCTTCATGGTGTTCCATTGAAATTAACTTCGGATCGAGGAAGTCTCTTCACCTCTCGATTTTGGGAAAGTTTCCAAAACGCTATGGGAACCCATCTTTCCTTTAGCACTGCTTTTCACCCTCAATCAAGTGGTCAAGTAGAGCGTGTCAACCAAATCCTAGAAGACATGCTTGAGCTTACATTATCTCTTTCGAATGGATTGGGAGAAATGCCTTCCATTTGCCGAATTTGCTTATAACAACAGCTATCAATCTAGCTTGGGCAAAGCACCTTTTGAAGTTCTCTATGGACGAAGGTGTCGAACACCTCTTAACTGGTCGAAACCGGGAAAGACAATTCTTTGGCCCAGATATGATCCAGAGCGCGAAGAGCAAGTTCGCATCGTTAAGTGAAAAGTTGAAAACAGCCCAATCTCGTCAAAAGAGTCAATATGACCGAAAACATAAGGCTATGACTTACGAGGTTGACGAGAAGGCTTACCTTGGGTTACTCCTTTGAAGGAACCCATCGTTTGATATCAAAGGCAAATTGGCTCCTCGCTACATTGGACCCTTTCGCATTCTTGCCAAGCGAGGAGAAGTTGCCTACCAATTGGAACTACCTCCGCATCTCTCCAAAGTCCACGATGTCTTCCACGTTTCTCAACTCGGCGTTGCTTCTCGGATCCTATCCGTGGAGTGGACCACTAAACGCTTGATCTTCAAGATAATCTCACTTATCGAGAATACCCGTTCGTATCCTCGATCAAGCCGAGCGTACCACTCGACGACATAATATCAAGTTTCTCAAGGTTCAATGGTCGCACCATTCCGAGAAGGAAGCTACTTGGGAAAGGGAGGATCGCCTTCGACTTGAGTACCCCGCCTTCTTTCCGGAGAAACCTAAATCTCGGGGCGAGATTCTTTTGAGTGGGGTGAGTTGTCACACCTAGCTAGTTCTTGCATTAGAGTGTTGCATCATGTCTATTTTTTTCAATGAAACCTGAAATGGGATTGCGGAACCCCAGCCCTCTCTGAAACAAACTAGGGTTTACTAAAAATATTTTCGATGAACCTGAAATGCCCTTCTAAAATGTCCATCATTTTTGCCTTGGTTCGTAACCTTTGCCAAAAGTGGTGCACAATTTCCTAGGTCATCCTAAGGTCTTTGAATTAAATCATAACTATTTGAATTTGGGCATTTAAAATTTATAAAATATTTCAAATGTCCAAATACTCCCAAACTAAAATGTTTCATGTTGGAAATATTCCAACAATGGACCAGGAGTAGTTTGGTGAATTTTAGAACTTTTAGGTATTTTAAATAATTCAACAAAGTTCGTAAAAATAGAAAAAGAAAAACAGAAAAGAAACTTACAGGCGCCTGCCCACTAGCCAGCCCACTGGCCGGCCCAGCCAGCCCCGCGCCAATGGCTTGTCGCCGACGGCGGCAGGCAGTGCTCGGCAGGCGAGCACCGCATGGGTGCCACGCACCTGCTCGCCGCCTCGCCACCTCCCTCGTCATGCCACGACGGGGATCACTCCCCCTCTCTCTCCCGCACCCCCCAGACGTCCCCTCTCCTCTCCAGCTCGTCCCCCTCGCGCTCCCACGCCATGGCCGACGCCGCCGTCGCCGCACCACCGCCGTAGCCGCGTTCTCCGTCGACCCCACGCCGCGCCACCGTGTCCAGGAGCTCCGCCGCCGTCCACTCTTCGAGCTAGCCGAGCCTCGAAGGCTTCGCGTGCCCAAGCCGCCGCACCAACCTCGCCCGAAGCGCCACCGCCGGAGATCCTTTCGCCGTCGCCGCTGCATCAGTTCGTCCCCGACCACGCCGACCGTCCCGTCGAGACTGCTGTGAGCTGGGCTACCTTCCCCACTCTCTCTCTCTCGCTCCCGTGCACCACAGCGAGCACACGAAGCTCACCCGCACGCGCCGTCGCGGACCTCGTCGCCGACGTGCTCCCGGCCACCCTCCGGCCACCTCACCGTGTCCATCGCGTTCACCACGACGCGTTGGAGCTAACCGTGCACTCCCCGCACCTCACCGCACACCCCAGGCCGAGTTCGATCTCACCCGAGCTCCGGTGGCCGCCAAAGTCGCCGCCGGCGCCAACTCCGGCCACCCCGACCCCAACGGACTCCGCCAAGAGCTGCGGCTCATCCTCAGCTTCACTCCGGTGGTCTCCGCGACCCATTTGGTGGCCGGAACGACCAAAACCACTTCGCCGCCCGCGTCGCTCGCCGGCTAAACGCCGGCAGGGTTTGACCCTGACCTTGACCACGGGTGGGCCGAGGTTGACCCCCGGTCTATGACATGTGGGCCCAGCCCTGTTAATTAACTTAGTTTAGTTTTAATTAAATCCTAACTAAACTAATCCCATCGACATCACGGGACCCACCGGTCAGTTTGACCTGACCAGCCCGTTGACCACCGACGTCATCATGACATGGTGCTTGACGCGATAATTTAATTTCTTCGAATTATTTTTACACAGAAATTCGAGAAAATGTTTCAAACTTCAAAAATCATAGAAATTAATCTATAACTCCAAATGAAACAAATTATATATGAAAAATGATCAGAAAAATCCAACCTATCCATCTGTACTGGTTTCATGCATGTTTAAGCAAGCTAACCTACTGTTTATGGCAGAACAAGATAAAGCACTCTAAATGGCAACATATGAGTTTGAATTTTGAATCTTTGGTTCAAATTGGTTCAAACCCATCTACTCTTAGTTGCATTAGCCCAACACACTCATATATGCCATGTCTCATGCATGCATCATGTTGTTGCATATTGTTTGGTAATGTTGTGTATCGGTGTTCTCTGCGGCAGGTTCTGCCCCCGAGGAGTACTGTGATAACCCCGACGAAGAGCAATACCCGTGCACCGACCCGTCAGGCAAGCAACCAACCATTTGATCATATCGATAAAATCCCATGTTCTTGCTCCTGCTCTCGTTTACTGCATTAAGACAACGCGATTCAAACTGCTGTGTGTCTTGCGGTAGTTGAACCCATTTCCTCTGCATGACTGTCATTGCCACAAGAACTAGATGAAACCCACTAGCATGTGTAGGAGTTGATTGAGCCATATGATTGTGTTGATCCTACCTTGCTATGCCTGCTATGCTTAGAGTCGTGTCGGTCCGGTTCATCCGGGTGATGGCTAGAGTGAAATGATCGAGTCGGTATGAGAGTAAGGTGTTGAACACGATTTGGTAAAGGTATCGATGAGAGGCCATGTAGGAGTACATGGTGGGTTGTTTCATTGAGGCCGCCTTAAGCTTCGAGATCTGTATGTGTGATTTAAGAATCGCTACTACCATACATTGGGCCTGAAATATGACCCCGCCGACTTCTTATTCACGCTAGTCCTCTGTCCGGGAGTTGCAAGTAGTTTACGTGTTTGTAGCCTCTTCGAGGCCGTGGACAGCGTGACCGTAGGGGTGGGCTGTGATGCGGTAGGTGCGTGGCGGGTGTACGGATGCCGTTTGGTATCTCGGGAACCCTGTTCACATCGTTTGGGGCTGTGGCGAAACTTGGCCGAACTCCTCATAGATGGAACCCAAATAGGCGATAAACCCGGACTAGAGACTTGAGTGTCTAGGTAGGTCGTGGTCTACACCCACGTCGGCTTTAAGCTTGAAGTCTGCCGAGCACATGTCGTGTCTGACGCTAAGTGGTGAAACATGTATGAAGAAGTACACCCTGCAGGGTTAACATCATCTATTGAATAGCGCGTCATGTAAAGGACTACTTGGTTGCCTATACAGTTCATAGACAAGTAAATGGATACTACTAAAAGCCTCAAGATAAGCGTGAGTGCGAGGATGGTCTTCCAGTAGGAAGGCGGAGGTGGATCCTCGGTGGTGTATTGAAGTGATGAGTAGTGGACTCGAGTCATAAAACCATTTCAAGTTGGTGTCTCGTGGGATAGCTTAGCCATGAGTCAAAGCTGGCTTGCTGCAATAACCCCACCAACCCTTCTTGATAATGTGCATGTATGTAGGGTCGATGTAAGTCTTCTTTGAGTACCTTTGTACTCATGTTGCTTTAATTTAGATTTTTCGTGACGATGCCACGAACCCTTCCGACGGGTTCGTCGTAGACGTTGACATCGATGAGTAGACTAAGGCCCAGGTGGTGATCCTGTGCAAGTGAAGGACCATGTAGTATAGCTTGGCTTACCCAAGCTCCTTTTATTTTACTAGTTGTCTGTACTCAGACAAAACACTTCCGCTGTGGCTTGTATGCTTGTATGACTTGTATGTGGGTCGTGAGACCCGTACTTGTGTGTATGATATGTATGGCTCTCTGAGCCTTTAAATAAAGTACTTGTGTCGTAGAGTCATGTTGTGATGCCTTGTTGTATTTGCACATATCGAGCATATTGTGTGTATGATTGAAATGCTTGGTATGTGTGGGATCGACTATCTAGTTGTTTATCTTTAGTAGCCTCTCTTACTCGAAATGTCTCCTAGTGTCTCCACCGAGCCTTGGTAGCTTGCTACCGCTCCGGAACACTTAGGCTGGCGGCATGTGTCCTTCTTCGTTCTCGTATACGTCCCTTCGGGAAATGTCACGCATTGAGTACTAGGAGTCCTGCTAGCCCAGTGCTACAGCCCGAACTTACTTGCTAATGACCGACACGTTCGATCTTTGGTCATGGATGCTGTCCTGTAAGTCTGTGCCACTTTGGGTTTACGACTAGTCATGTCAGCCGGGCTCCTTTTCATATGGATGCTAGCGACACTATCATATACGTGTGCCAAAAGGCGCAAACGGTCCCGGGCTAAGGTAAGACGACACCCGTTGGGTTACCGTGCGTGAGGCCGCAAAGTGATATGATGTGTTACAGGCTAGATCGATGTGACATTGAGTCGGGGTCCTGACAGCTGGGTTCTAGCAAGAACGTTTTCTTACCTACAAATCACCACAACGTGATTTTGTCAACTTCTATTTACCCTTCATAAGGGCCCTGTTCATCGAATCCGCTCCAACTAAAGTGGGAGAGACAGACACCCGCCAGCCACCTTATGCAACTAGTGCATGTCAATCGGTGGAACCGGTCTCACGTAAGCGTACGTGTAAGGTTGGTCCGGGCCGCTTCATCCCACAATACCGTTGAAGCAAGAAAAGACTAGTGGAGGCAAGTAAGTTGACAAGATCCACGCCCACAACAAATTGTGTTCTACTCGTGCATTAGAGAACTACGCATAGACCTGGCTCTGATACCACTGTTGGGGAATGTTGCAGAAAATTAAAAATTTTCCTACGGTTTCACCAAGATCCATCTATGAGTTCATCTAAGCAACGAGTAACGGGAGAGAGTTTGCATCTACATACCACTTGTAGATCGCGTGCGGAAGCTTGCAAGGTGATGATGTAGTCGCACTCGGCGTGATTCAATCACCGATGACCAAGTGCTGAACGGACAGCACCTCTCGCATTCAACACACGTGCACAGGACGGGTGACGTCTCCTCCTTCTTGATCCAGCAAGGAGGAAGGAGAGGTTGAGGAAGATAGCTCCACCGGCAAGACGACGGGCGTGATGATGGTGGTGAAGCAAGATTCGGCTGTGGCTTCGCCAAGCTCTTGCGGAGGAGGAGAGGTGTTGGGAGGGAGGGCTGCGCCTTGGAGATGGGTACAGCAGCCCCTCCCTCCCCTTTATATAGGCCCCTGTGGGGCGCCGCCTGAGATCCAATCTCCAAGGGGGGCGGCGACCAAGGGGTGGATCGCCCCCAAGCCAAGTGGGCGCCCCACCCCTAGGGTTTCAACCCTAGGCGCAGGGTGGGCCTAGGGGCGCACCAGCCCACGATGGGCTGGTTCCTCCCACTTCAGCCCATGGGGCCCTCCGGATAGGTGGCCCCACCGGTGGACCCTGGGACCCTTCCGGTGGTCGGTACATTACCGTGAGACTCAAACTTTCCCGATGGTCAAATACCACTTCCTATATATTATTCTTTACCTCCGGACCATTCCGAAACTCCTCGTGACGTCCGGATCTCATCCGGACTCAACAACATTCAAGAGTCACATACTAGTCTTCCTAATAACCCTAGTGTCACCGAACCTTATGTGTAGACCCTACGGGTTCGGGAGACACGCAGACATGACCGAGACGACTCTCGGGCAATAACCAACAGCGGGTCCGGATACCCATGTTGGCTCCTACATGCTCCTCGATGATTTCATCGGTTGTACCACGATGTCGAGGATTCGATCAAACCACGTATACAATTCCTTTGTCAATCGGTACGTTATTTGCCCGAGACTCGATCGTCGGTATCCCAATACCTTGTTCAGTCTCGTTACCGCAAGTCACTTTACTCGCACCGAATGCATGATCCCGTACAACACCTTGGTCACCTTGAGCTCATTATGATGATGCATTACCGAGTGGGCCCAGAGATACCTCCCGTCATACGGAGTGACAAATCCCGCCTCGATCCGTGTCAACCCAATGATACTTTCGGAGATACCGTAATGCACCTTTATAGTCACCCGCCGTTGTGGCGTTTGATACACCCAAGGCACTCCTACGGTAACCGGGAGTTACACGATCTCATGGTCGAAGGAAGAGATACTTGACATTGGCAAAGCTTCTAGCAAACGAACTATATGATCTTTTATGCTATGCTTAGGATTGGGTCTTGTCCATCACATCATTCTCCTAATGATGTGATCCCGTTATCAACGACATCCAATGTCCATAGTCAGGAAACCATGACTATCTGTTGATCAAAACGGGCTAGTCAACTAGAGGCTCACTAGGGACACATTGGGGTCTAAGTGTTCACACGTGTATTACGATTTCCGGATAATACAGTTATAGCATGAACAAAAGACAATTATCATGAACAATGAAATATAATAATACTTTTATTATTGCCTCTAGGGCATATTTCCAACAGAACAGTATGGTGACTCTTCTTCTATATTAAGGACTAGCCATGTCCGGATTCCTGACCCCTCCATGCCGGATTCCCGCGGCGGGACGGTCGTCGATCATGTCCTGAACCTAAAGTCAGACAGCAGGCTGGATTCATTGGACAATATCCAAAAACCCAAGCTTCCAAGCTCGGAAACTTTTCAGCCCTTGAGTCTTAGATTGGACGGGGTTCCGAATTCAATTCCACCCGCCCAACCAAACATAAGCGATCTATCCCGAATCCGGCAAGAGCCCGCCGAAATAGTACACCATTACTAGGCCAGATTCCTCCTGGTTATGGACAGGATAAAGGAATGCCGCGAGGAAGACGCAATCTCATTTTTCTGCAATAATTGCACGGACAAGGGAATCCTAAATGCCATAAGTCGTCGTGAAATTACACGCTTTGCCGACTTGGCGTCCATAGTACGAAAGTACTGTGCGATGGAGAGCGCCTGGAAAACCGAAACCAAATTTTGAGATAATCCGGCTCGGAATTCAATCCTAGTCCAAAATAAAAGGGTGCTTCATCGCCAGGCACCTGGGTTAAATACCAAAAAGCAAAAAACCCCTAAAGGGCACGGAACCATACTGGAGGGATGGCTCAATGGACCCAACAAAATTCATAGTACAGAGGGCGCCACTCCAACTCATAGCCTTCGAGCATGTTGGATACTACGGCAGGAGGCCAAAAGTGGCAAAGAGCTTCTAGCTCCAGAGATCCAGCCCAGCAATACCAGTACGGTATTAACAGTCTTCGAGACTTTTGCATCAAATAATATACGGAAACGAACACTCCGCAACCTTGCCGAAGTCTACCAAGTAGCAACAATAAATCCATGGAGTGACATGGCTATTACCTTTAACGCCAAGGATTTAACCTAAATTCAACAGCCCGAGCACCACCGCATTGGTCCTCGGTCCAATAGTGGGCGGCTTCGCCTTACCAAGGTACTCATGGATGGCAGCAATGGATTAAACCTCATTTACTAGGAAACCCTTCAAAATGGAATAGATGGAGCCACATCGAGCGATGCAGACAACCTTTAGAGGAATAATCCCTAGTCGGGAAGCACGATGCATGTGAAAAATTACACCGGATGTGGTGTTCGCTCGGGACAATTACAGTCCGAGGAGGTCCTGCTCAAGTGGCCCCGCCCAGCAGCGGATATCACGCTTTATTAGGGCGAGATGCATTCACAATTTTCAAGCTATACCCCATTACGGGTACATGAAGCTCAAAATGCCCGCCCAACGGAATCATCACTCGCCGATGATCCGGACATAGCACTCTGCTAAAAAATAAGACAGCTGCACTAGCCCTAGAGACACTATCCAAGCCCTAGCGGTCGAGGAACTCATCACACAAGCTCCACGGTGAACAGGACGATGTGATACTCGATAAGAGATCCAATTTCACCTCTTTTAAGCCACGGACGAAATAGTCAAATTCCAAGTCCATCCAACGGACCATACAAAGACGGCTCCATTGGGGCACGCTTAAACCCGATGTAGATGCGCGACTACGAGAATTCCTACAGAAAATTGGGACATTTTCTTTGGCACCCTCGACATGCCAGACTCCCGTCGGCTGGCCGAGCACAACCTAAATATCCTAAAAGGATTCAAGCCAGTCAAACAGGCTCTTCGGCGATTTTCCGAACCGAAGAGACAAGCAATGGGAGAGGAGCTAGCCAAATTATTGGAAGCCAGATTCATCAGAGATATAAAACATCCGGACTGGCTAGCAAACCTGGTGATGGTACCAAAGAAGGATAAATCCTGGCGCCTATGTGTTGACTTCAAGGACCTTAACAAGGCTTGCACAAAGGATCCATTCCCCCTCCCCCGCATCGATCAAATCATCGACGCTACTGCAGGACATGACTCATTGTGCTTCCTCGATGCATACTCCAGCTACCACCAAATCAAGATGGCGGAGCCAGACCAAGCCCCAACGGCATTCATCACTCCATACGGACCATTCTGCTTCAACACAATGCCCTTCGGGCTCAAAAATGCCGGCGCAACATATCAGCGCATGATTCAGACATGTCTGGCAAACCAGATCGGCAAAACAGTGGAGGCATACGTAGACGATGTAGTCGTCAAATCCAAGCATGTCGAAACTCTAGTAGACGACTTGAGGCTCACATTCGACAATCTCCGAGCATATGACATTAAGCTCAACCCGGAAAAATGCGTTTTGCATCACCGGAAAGCTCTTGGGCTTCATTGTATCCGGTAGAGGAATTGAAGCAAACGCAGCCAAGATCCGAGCTCTGTCACAATTGGATATCCCAAAAGACCTCAAGCAAATACAAAAATTGACTGGATGCGTAGCAGCTCTAAGCCGCTTTATCTCCTGCTTAGGAGAAAAGGCATTACCCCTTTATCGCCTCCTCCGGCGCACCGAACACTTCGAGTGGACGGATGCTGCCATGGCCGGACTCGAAGAAATCAAAGCCATATTGGAAACAAATCCGGTCCTAGCCGCTCCCAACCTGGGCGAGCCAATGTTATTATATATCGCGGCAACACATCAAGTTGTAAGCGCGGTGCTCGTCGTCGAGCGAGAAACGGACGGACACAAGTTCCCTCTTCAAAAACCAGTTTACTACGTGTCCACTGTCCTAACTCCATGCAAGTCCCGGTATCCACATTATCAAAAGATAGCGTACGTGGTGTTCATGGCATCCCGGAAGCTGCGAAACTACTTCCAAGAGTGTTCGATAACTGTAGCCTCTGAAGTACCTCTTAATGACATTATAAACAACCGCGACGCAACGGGCCGGATTGCCAAATGGGCCAACGAGCTCCTCCCGTTTGACATAACCTATAAACCACGGCGAGCTATCAAGTCGCAAGTTTTAGCTGACTTCATCGCCGAATGGACCGAAGCCGAACTCCCTAAAGAGTACGGCGCGTACTCCAATTGGATTATGCACTTCGACGGCTCCAAAATGCTGGTCGGCCTGGGGGCTGGCGTCGTCCTGACGTCCCCAACCGGAGACACAGTCCAATACGTACTCCAGATAATGTACACGAACTCCAACAACACAGCCGAATACGAGGCCCTTCTACATGGCCTCCGGATGGCGGTCTCCATGGGCATTAAACGCCTAGAGGTGCACGGGGATTCGAACCTCACGATATCCCAAATAAATGGAGACTTCGACGCCAAGGATCCGAAAATGGCAGCTTACAGTAACGCCGTCCTGAAAATGTCAGCTTGGTTTGAAGGGCTCGAATTTCACCATATAGCCTGGGATAATAATCAAGCGGCGGACGTATTGGCACGCAGCGGCGCAAAGCGCGATGCTGTCCCTCCCAACATCTTCCTGGAACGGCTTTTCAAGCCATCCGTACAATGGGAATGGGAGTCCGAAAACAACAATCTGGACCCTACCGCAGCGCCCGATACCGAACATTCTGACACAATCGGTGGTTCTGCCAATGAAATAACACCTTCAGCCCATGAAATAATGGCAGTCATTGCCCCATGGACCGAGCCATTCCTAGCCTACTTAACTAGGCAGGAACTTCCCGAGGACCAAAATGAGGCCCGCTGCATAGTACGGCGATCTAAAGCCTATAAGGTCCATGAGGGAGAGTGTCGGTGTCAAAACCGGCGGATCTTGGGTAGGGGGTCCCGAACTGTGCGTCTAGGCGGATGGTAACAGGAGACAAGGGACATGATGTTTTTACCCATGTTCGGGCCCTCTCGATGGAGGTAAAACCCTACTCCTACTTGATTGATATTGATGATATGGGTAGTACAAGAGTGGATCTACCACGGGATCAAGGAGGCTAAACCCTAGAAGCTAGCCTATGGTATGATTGTTGTAATGGTTGTGTGTCCTACGGACTAAAACCCTCTGGTTTATATAGACACCGGAGAGGGCTAGGGTTACACAGAGTCGGTTACAACGGTAGGAGATCTACATATCCGTATCGCCAAGCTTGCCTTCCACGCCAAGGAAAGTTGTCGGAGTAATGGGCCATGGGTAGGCTGACCCAGGACCCAAGATCTTTCAGGACATCGGGGCAGGCCGTGCCCCTCAGCCAAGCCTCAGCTAGGCGACCTTCGAGAAGGCCGAGTCCCAGCTGGCGACCTTCGAGAAGGCTGAGTCCCAGCGGGCGACCTTCGAGAAGGCCGAGTCCCAGCTGGCGACCTTCGAAGAAGCAGAGTCCTCGATGATGGCGACTCAAACAAGCCGACTCCGGCTTACCTCTCGAGGGCCGACTATGAGAGTCGGCCCGCGACCTTGCACGACAACCGATGCGGGGTACAGCCCCATCATGGCTGTCCCCTCGGACCCACGAAAGGAAGGCATGGCTACAGTGAGCCGCGTCGCCAGGAGATCTCCGGTGAGGCGCGGCACTGTTGCCATGCCTCCCTTAACCTCAGCCACAATGCACAAGGCACTGCGCCCACGACGGCGCACGTCGACGCCCGAGATCGCCGGGCCCCTGCCGCTGAGATAGAAGAAGACGATCAAGAGTCAAGACGCGGCCCTCGAGTCGGCCTCCCCAGAGTCGGCCGCCTCCGAGCCAGGGCCCCACAAGCCATAAACCAGATTGGACGGGGAGTGGCGACAATGATCGCCTGACAGACGGCGGCACTGTTTCCACGACCCCATGACCGAGCCTGCGTCATCGAGCGCGCTGCACAAGAGTTACTGTCCATGAGACCCGCCAATCAGCGGGCCTAGAAGCCGGCAGGAGGACGGTGCAAGAGAGATCGACGACTGGGGCCACGCCAGTCAGATTACCATTGTACCCCGGGTAGGCCTATATAAACCCCGGGCACCCATGCAAAGGGTTCGCCCTAGACAGTTTAGACACATAGAAAGAGGGAAAGAGCTAGCCTTGCTCCTCCCTCGCCCTCAAACAGCTCGAGGAGCACCCTTGTACTATCACCCCATAGTGATCATGCGGAGACCCGCAGAGCAGCATGAGGTGTTATCTCCTCGAGAGCCCCGGTTGGGTAAGATTAGCGGCGTGCATGTCTTTGCCTCATCCTGCTTCTGTGCACCGCGACGCTCTACTCGCCCCACCATGATAAGCCACCCGCTGGCATATGTCGATCCAACCCCGACATTTGGCGCCCACCGTGGGCGAGGTGCACCATCGTCCGGAGATCTGCTCGACGGAACCCTCTTCCTCCTGGCGAAGCGCAGCCAGCCCGCTCGCCAGATGGAGTTCAGATCGACGATCGCAAGGCGCCGGGCCGCCGCTATGCAGCGAAGCGGCTCGCTGAAGCT
Source organism: Aegilops speltoides (assembly GCA_021437245.1). Taxonomy (NCBI): domain Eukaryota; kingdom Viridiplantae; phylum Streptophyta; class Magnoliopsida; order Poales; family Poaceae; genus Aegilops; species Aegilops speltoides. The sequence continues at coordinate 62,272,721 of CM038142.1, forward strand.
CATCGGAGAGGTGCGCCTCTCCGACGAGCCTGCGCCGAGCGCAGTGGGTGGCCCCGAGAACCTTCTCGCGGGCCTCCTCGACCAACTTCAAGTCGCCGGCGAGCCCGCTGTAGACTTGGAGTCCGTAGGCTCCTCCGACCCGATGCTGGTCGACTCCGACGCCGTATCGCTTGATATCTTCCCCACCAACGTGGTGGTTTACGACGAGCCGCTTCCGTACGAGGAGAGCGACGGAAGCGCCGTCACGGAGGTGCTCGTCATCGGCCACGGCGAGCACTCCGGTGAAAACGCCCAGGACCCGCTGCCTGCGGCCCTGCAGGACCTGTCCGCGCCCATCCCAGAGGACGCGGACGCAGAGATGCTGGAAGAACGCCGCCTTCAGATCATTGAAGGCGCCAAGAAGTTGGCAAGCATGAGACGCTTGTCCGAAGCATATCAGCGCGAGATGGACCGTGCTGTGGGCGGCTCGCCGGCTCCGACTGGGCCGAGCCGTCTCGGTGTGGTCCGAGAGCGCGGCGCGGCCATCGCCGATCTGTTTGGAGCGGCGCCCGTGTCGCCACCCTGCGGAGAATATCCACGCCGCCAAGTGGCGCATCAAGAGCTAAGGAACCTCAAAGCGAAGAGCGCCGTAATGACGGAGCGAGTCCAGCAGCTCGACGCGGTTGTCTGCGCAGAACGCGCAGCGGCCACGCCACGCCAAGCAGCAGCAAAGCATCGACGACTTACCCTCTCCGAGATCAAAGCGCGACCTCCGGACGCCGACCGGGCGGAGTTCGCGGAGGAAAGAGAAGGAGCCGCTGCGAGCCACAGCCGACTTCAAGATCTCCATCGAGCGCGACCAAGATGGCGCCCGAGCGATGGAGCGGCGAGATGATTATCTGCCTCCCCGCCCGAAGAGAACGGCGAGTATCTTCGCCGCCTGTTGAGCATCCGACTCTCGGAGGTCGCCTTGGCCGCCGAGAGGGAGTCGAGAGAACGACGCCCGCCACGGATCGACCGACTCCACAGATCCTCGTCGCCGAAGAAGAAGATGAGCTGGTCCGCTTTGCTTCGGCCCCACATCAGAGACGAGCCCTTCCCCAAAGGGTTCACGCTCCCTCGAGATACGCCCAAGTACACCGGCTCCGTGAAGCCGGAGGATTGGTTGATAGACTACTCCACAGTCGTCAACATCGCCAATGGCAACAAGCGAGTCGCCGTAAAATATGTTCCCCTCATGCTCCAAGGCACGGCTCGGACATGGCTGAACAGCTGAAGCCCCGCAGAAGATCAACAGCTGGGTCGACTTCATCGAAGCCTTCATTCGCAACTTCACCAAAGACGCATAAGCGACCTCCCAAGCCGCCAGCTCTCCTTGTCGTCCAAGGCCCCGAAGAGTCGACGCCACGACTACCTCACGCTACCGGGCGAACTCAAAACTCCTGCGGGCGTGCGAGGTGCAGGCCATTGAGTACTTTTACGGTAGGGTGCCGAGAGGGCACCCTCCTCAAGCACAAGCTCCTCTGCGACGAGCCCGAAACCCTCGACGAACTGCTAATCATAGCAGACAAGTACGCCACGGCCGACTCCTCTATGAAGACGGAGATCCAAGTCAACGCGGCTGGCAAAGTAACTCCCCAGGCTCCTAGAACCCCGGCTGGAGACGCCAGCCGGCGATAGCAACAGAACGGCAACAAGCGCAAAGCCCCATAGCCGACTTCCAACAGTCGGCAGGTCGCAGCAGTAGAAGATCAAGAACGGAGGGCAGCCTCGCCAAGCGGCGTAAGGCGGCAAGTCCAATTGGTTGCCGCTTTCTTATGAGCAGACTCTGATGGTCCTTGCAAGTTTCACAGCCGCGCGAAGCCGCCCAACCACACCACCGAAAGTGCCAGCGGCTCGTCAGATCGCTAAGGAGACGGCCTCGCCCCGGCCGCTGCGCAGACGCGCCGCCACCGCCGCCTCCGCAGCCGGGCGGCTCGCCAGTCGGCGCAGTCCAAGACGAGTTCCCGTAAGAGCACGGAGCATACGTAGTGTTCACCACCGCAGATGATCGACACAAAGAAAGCGCCAACAAAGAAGAAGAAGTCAATGCAAGGGCGCAGGCTCCCGATTCATGCATTGGTCCGAGAAGCCTATCACCGAGTCGGGCAGATCACCCGAGGTGATGCCAAGTCCGGCTCTTCGCCTTAGTTCTCGGAGCAACCTTGGCCATTGACAAGCGGGCCGCCTGCTTCTCGGGTCCCGATAGACGGAGGCAGCAAAGATAAACATCCTATACAAGGATACCATGGAGAAGCTCGAATCAGCGGAGGCAACAGTAGGGCAGCCGCCTGCTCCATGGAATCATACCCGGCCTCTCATGTTCGCCGATTGGCAAGATCCTGATAGATGTCCTCTTCGGAGACAAAGATCACTTCCGCCGAGAGCCAATCTGTTCGAGGTGGTGGATTTGGAGAGCCCGTACCACGCGCTGCTAGGTCGGCCTGCCCTGGCCAAATTCATGGCGGTTCCCCACTACGCCTACCTCAAGATGAAGATGCCGACTTCCAAGGGGATCCTGACCGTTGCCGGTGACTACAAGAAGTCGTCCGCCTGTGCGGCCGAGAGCAGTCGGCTGGCCGAGTCTTTGGTGATCGCAGCCGAGAAGCGGCTCCTTGATCGTGTCGTGGCGATGGCTGGGAAGCAGCCGGAGATGTCGCCTGACCCCAAGGAGTCGGAGGCAGAAGGATCATTCAAGCCGGCTAAAGAAACCAAGAAGATACCCTTGGACCCGGAGCACCCAGAGAGGTACGCTGTCATGGGCACTGGCCTCGACAGCAAATAGGAAGGCGAGCTCGTCGATTTCCTCCGTGAGAATCGGGACATCTTCGCGTGGTCCCCCAAGGACATGCCAGGTGTACCGACGGAATTCGCCGAGCACAAGCTACATGTCAGGCCGGACGTGAAGCCCGCCAGCAGCCTTTGCGCCTTTGTCAAGAGAAAAGAAGAGTAGTGGGAGAAGAGATAGCCCGGCCCCGCAGCCGGCTTCATCATGGAGGTGTTTTTCCGGAGTGGTTGGCCAACCTGTCTTTGGTATTGAAGAAGAATAAGCGATGGCGGATGTGCATCGACTACACCAGCCTCAACAAAGCCTGCCTCAAGGACCCGCTTGCTCGCCAAGGATCGATCAGTGATAGACTCCACACCGGATGCGAGCTGTTGAGCTTCTTGGATGCATACTCAGGATATCATCGATCGCTGAATCCAGCAGACGATCAAGACCGCATTCATCACGCCGCTTGGAGCCTTCGCACCGACAATGACGCTCGCTTGAGGAATGCCGGCGCCACCTTTCAGCGTTGCATGCAGAAGTGCCTCCTCAAGCAACTCGGCAGGAATGCCCATGTTTATGTAGATGATGTGGTGGTAAAGACAGAGAAGCGTGGGACGCTGCTAGAAGATCTCAAAGAGACCTTTGAGAATCTGCGCCGATTCTAGATCAAGCTCAATCCAGAGAAATGCATGTTCGGAGTCCCAGCCGGCCAGCTCCTTGGTTTTCTGGTCTCCGAACGCGGCATAGAGTGCAACCCTGTGAAGATCAAGGCCATTGAGAGGATGGAGGTACCCAGCCGACTGTTGGATGTGCAGAAGTTCACCGGCTGCTTGGCTTCAATAAGCCGATTCATCAGTCGGCTGGGCGAGAAAGCTCTGCCGTTCTATCAATTGATGAAGATGTCACATCCCTAGTTCTGACAATGCCTAGTGCATGCATTAGAGTGTTGCATCATGTTTAAATTTCATGAAACTTGAAATGGGGATTGTTTAAACCCTAGCACCAAATGAATTCAACTAGGGTCAAAATAAAATCTTTTTCATTGAACTCAAAATGCCCTCTAAAAATGTTCAACATTTCTGGTTTGAGGTGAAAGCATCTACCAAAATGGTTTATATTTTTGCAGGACATATTGGGCTCTGAATTAAATCATACTCTATTTGCATTTGGGCATTTAAATGCTATAAAATATTCCAAATGCCCAAATAATTCTGAAAATAAGTGTAGGCTGTTGGAAATAATCTAAATAGAGCCTCTGATTATTTCAGGATTTTTAAAGATTCCTAAGTATTTTTAATAAAGCCCTAAATTTACAGAATAATAGAAAAACAGTAATGTAAAATAAAAGCAGGCGTAAAACCCACTGTCAGCCTACACATTCAACGTGGCTGCCCAAATGGCAGCCCACCGGGCGGCCCAGCCCACACCGCCACCCCTCATCGCCTTCCTCCCAAATACAAGACACTACAAGAAATATGTCAACTTGTGACCACCACTGTTGGTCACTGAAAGGTCACAAATTTCCATTTGCGACCTTTTGTGACCAAAACTGAAGGTCAAAAGTCTGGCCGTCATAAACCGACTATAACGACCTTTCTTCCGGAATGGTCGAAGACGCTTCTACCAAAATATTCCTCTTGTGGCATTTTGGTCACTAGCAACCTCCCCAGGCCACATAGGCATCCAGCGTGGCAAGCTGATGTGGCACAAGATTCAGCCCGGTCCAATTCGGTTTTCTACATGGGCCTAGCCCAACAATTCAGCCTTTTTACTATATATTTTCTCTATTAATTTTCTCTAGCTACATGGGCCTGGCCCATTTTATTTTCTAGGACGTGGCCTTCTATAATTCATTTCTTTTTTAGGCCTCACCCTTTTACAATCCAATTTATTTTGGGCCTCCACAACATACATTTAGAAGCTTGACATCACAAGGGCAGCTATTCCAGCTTGACATATCAGCATGTACGCATGTATCCAAACCATTTTATTTCTTTCAACAGCCACAAACACAAAGTAGATAGTAGATACATTCAATGACTAAATTAACAAAGAAATGAAGCAACAAAGGGCAGCCCAGTAGAGGAACTACATGGTACTACAACTACATGGGACTACAACTACCATTTCTATTTCTACCAGCAGTAGTAGGGACTACCAAGGAGCTAAACAAACAGCGAATCGAGCTAAACTAACAGCGATCATCCATCATCAATCGTGTGAAGAGCAATGAGTGGCAGCGGCGACGCTCGAGAGAGCCCCTCCCCCGCTGCTGCTTGGTTGCTCACATCGCTTGGTGTGTTGCATCACTAGTCACCTCACAAGAGCAAGAATTTTAGCTTTACATAAGGTTTACAAGAACAGGACCTCGATACATGAGATTGACATTCACAAGCTATTTTTCTACAAGATATGCATCTCAGAGATGACCATACATACAAATAAAGTAAATTCAAGAATGATTGTTATCCACAATAACTACAGATTTTGACCATACTGATTTTGTAGATAAACACATACTAGAAGCTACAGCAGAACATGGGTGTAGAGGATACCACTCATGAATTAATTAATCTACTAGCTGATTTGTGGTAGAGGAGGAGGTTTAGCCACTTCAGGGCCTAGAAGGCAGGTTTTGTTGTACCTTGAGAGACAGAAAGAAGTGGATGAGCAGCCACCGCTGCTCCACTGGTGTTCCTCTCAAGCACAGCCTCATACTTCTCCCGCACAACACATTCGCCTCAGCTCCACATCGTGCACATGATTAACTCATATGATTAACTCATCACGAAATGTGGTGCATCAACTAATTATAGCTAAATGGGTTGTCCAAATACATAGATTATCATTAGATGGATGAAACCAACAAGATCCGATCATACAAATATTCCAGGGTATTCGACTTTGTTATCCAAAAATATCACATGAGTGTAGTGCGCACCAGGATAAATTGCAAGACAGAAACACTGGGAGCAAGCAACCGATGTAGTAATAAGCTTTCATGGAATTTTATTTTATGTCATGCTAAATGCAGCAGCATGCATAAGTTGATTCGTATATGTGCATGCATAAGTTGATTCACAAGGCTGCACACAACATACACGGTGAACTCTCATGAACAAACACACCACAGCTTTAAAAACGAAATTTCAAGCATCAAAGTGCACCATACGAATCAACAATGAACACTACAGTTCATCAACAGTGCAAGCCTGACCAGCTATGCATTAGCCTTGTAAAGTTGCAAGTCAATAAGATCACAAACATACTATTGTGTTCACAGTTATTAGTAAAGCAGCAATCAAAACTAGTGATAATGCACAAGCAACTTTTGCATGTCTACACGATCAAAAGTTACTGAATTATAATTGTTATTCTCATCTCACTCCACAAGTGGCTCTATGAACATGCTGCATACACAAAGACCTAACATGCGAGAAAAAATATAAAGAAGCTATTTTATAGATTTATAGTGACAAATTTCCTACTTGTTCACCGATAGAATCACTACCAATTTTAAGTAATAGCTACTAAACCTTAACAAACAATGGAGCGTACACTTACATTTGCTAACCGATCGTGACTTAATAATAGTATGCATTTGGACGTAAAGCAACTTATCAAGAAATATTTTTCAATGAAGGAACTCATCAAAGAGGACATGACACAATGTACACCACCTACACCACGTAAATGATTACCAACTCGTAGACGAACGGACACCAAATTCTTCCTTTGCCAAGACCGATTGCATCAAGATCATCACCGACCCATCGAACATGGCCAAGTACTTGTTCGTAAACTTGAAGTACTCCTTGGTCATGTCATCAATCATCATCATAACAAGAACAGACCACATCAGTATACAACAATCTTGCCATGTTACTTATATATGGTGGTTAAAAATGCAAGGAACTTGGAAGCAAAGGGCAATGCGTGTCGCACTCCTTCTGGTCTTTAAGAATCCCGGTGACGGCAAGGAACAGCTCCCTCTGCTCCAGCTTGCCAATGCCCCAGTAGGCGAAAAAGGCATCGATGTTCTTGAAGGTGGGGATGACGCAGTTGGCGACGGCCTTCCCGGCGATGGCGGCGAGCTCGAGCGCCGCCGGCCATCGTGACGGCCTTGACTTGCTGGCCATCGCCTGATTTTGCTCCCTAACCCGCTGCCCGCCGCAGTAATATATACCAATAAAACGAGGTAAAATGAGAACCAACAGAGCACTTTCAGATACTGTAACAAAACTGAAATTCAAACAATAACCTCATGAAGTTAGTTATCCGCAAACTAAAGAAAAGACAATTAGTCGACTCATCCGTCCTTCGGACTATTGATTTCACATTCAGCAAGCTTGTTCTTTCAGATAATCTGAATACCGCAAAATCATGCGCTAACATGTTAACTACAGTTCCAAACATGTAACCCACCTCTTCACTAGGAAAAACAACAATCATTCAAATTCCCAATGTAAGTTCCACCTAAACAAGTACAGTTTGAAATTTAGGGTGCTATGCACCAAAGAGTGGCGAGGATGGAGTCACCTTGGTGTTTGCCAAGCTTGGGAGCCAGTGAGGAAGGGAAGCCCAAACATCCCGTGGCGGGCATTTACACGAGCACGCATCCACGCCACCTGCTGGCGGGGCGGCCGCCGGCCGACACGAAAGTGGGGCACCACATGGATGAGGTCTCCCGCGTCACCAAAGTCCGGGCGAGTGGCACAGGGCGAATGCTGCGAGGGACGAGAGGTCGACGGGCAGTCGAGGAGGAGGCGACGCCTCCACCTCCAGAAGTGGCTCTCCGCGAGTGGTAGCCGCCGCCACGCCGGGGTGGCCACGCAGGTCGGGCTCATGGCAGCGATGGCAGATCTAGCATCGGGCGAAGCTGGCGGTCGCCCCGTGTCCCCGACGGCGGAGCAAGCCCCGCCGGATTCGATGGATGCGATGGCGAACGAGGGGGGCGGCGGAGGGACTAGATCTGGATCGGAGAGAGGGAGAGAGAGGGAGGCGGCGAATGAAGCCCTCGCCGGATCTCGCCGGACAGGAGGGAGGAGCGGAGCGTGGGGGTCCTGTTGGTGTGCTGGGCACCATCGATTCTCACCGAGGTCGCGGGATCGGGCGATGGAGGTGGCGGCGGTAGGGAGGAGCTGATAGCTAGGGTTCGCGCAAGAGGGAGAGAGGCAGGCTGGATCGATGGACGGATGGGGTTTGCGCGAGAGAGAAGGGTTGGGTGGGGTTCGTGAGAGAGAGTGGGGTTTGTTGCCGTCGGATGGGATGGATCGATGGACGGATGGATGGACTGATGTTTGCCAGGTCATCGATCCAAGCCACTAGTGATTCCACCAATCAGAATTAAGCTTCGGTGGTTTCGTTTTTTCTTTTATTTCTCTTATAATTTTCACCCTCTAATTCAGGGTAAACATTCAATATCTTAACCACTTATAGTTTGCTAAAATGAACCAATAGTGTGCACATGTTTGTATCTTGGGATGACAAACAATGTTGATTTGGGAGGTTTTCATTTTCTTTGATCAAAAGAACCATTTTTCATTTTCTGAGTGACCAAAATGTGTTTTTTTGTGAAGGACCTACCATATGTTTCTTGCGAAATTGTACCAAATCATTTTTCTAAAATACTAGGCCATATTTAATGCACATTTGACCAAATGGTTGGGTGTAAAAAGTTTTGATCCACCTCTCGTAAAAAAGAAAAATTCCCACCGATTCAGCTGGAAGCGGGTCAAATTTGAACTGTAGCTATCTGATAGTTTGCTCTTTATTTTTTCCAAAAATCATTTCTAGGTACATAAGTATCTATTTTATCAGAGAAACACCAAAAAAATTCCAAGATTCAACCACTAGCTAGGAACAGTCATTCCATGAGCTTTTGACCGCATTTTGAAACGGGTATAAAAATTCAAAAAATCAAAAATAGGAAAACCTTCGATTGTGTCATTATATATGACCAAGTTACCAGAAAAAATATAAACTTGTAATACATTCATTCTTTTAAAAAAGTGTTCTCAGAAATGAGCTATCATGCGTGAAGATTCATGGCTTTCAAGCCAAATGATCAATCCTATGGCCACATTCATGGCATAGTTTGTTCAAATGATCTCATATTGTGCACAAGGGTGCATCTTGGAATGGCAAACAATATTGCTTAAGGAAGTTTTCATTTTCTTTGGACGAAAAAATCATTTTCCATTTTTCGAGTGCCCAAAAGGAGGTTTTTTTGTGAAGGACCTCCCAAATAATTGTTGCAAAATTGGACCAAATCATTTTTATAAAATACTAGGACATATTTAATGCACAGATGACAAAATGGTTGGGTGTAAAAGTTTTGATCCACCTCTTGTGAAAAAGACAAATTTCACCGATTCACCGAAGCGGTCAAATTTGAACTGTAGATGCCTTGTAGTTTGCTCTTTATTTTTACAAAAATCATTTCTAGGTACATAAGTATCTATTTAATCAGAGAAACACCAAAAAATTCCAAGATTCAACCACTAGCTAGGAACGGTCATTCCCAGCTTTTGACCGCATTTTGAAACGGGCATAAAAATTCAAAAAATTCAAAAATAGGAAAACCTTCGATTGTGTCATTATATATGACCAAGTTACCGTAAAAAATATAAACTTGTAATACATTCATTCTTTTAAAAAAGTGTTCTCAGAAATGAGCTATCATGCGTGAAGATTCATGGCTTTCAAGCCAAATGATCAATCCGATGGCCACATTCATGGCATAGTTTGTTCAAATGATCTCATATTGTGCACAAGGGTGCATCTTGGAATGGCAAACAATATTGCTTAAGGAAGTTTTCATTTTCTTTGGACGAAAAAATCATTTTCCATTTTTCGAGTGCCCAAAAGGAGGTTTTTTTGTGAAGGACCTCCCAAATAATTGTTGCAAAATTTGACCAAATCAATTTTCTAAAATATTAGGACATATTTAATGCACAGTTGACAAAATGGTTGGGTGTAAAAGTTTTGATCCACCTCTCGTGAAAAAGACAAATTTCCATGATTCATTTCGAAGCGGGTCAAATTTGAACTGTGGCTGCCTCATAGTTTGCTATTTATTTTTCCAAAATCATTTCTAGGTACATAAGTACCTATTTAATCATAAATACATGGTTTGGTGGCGATACGCCGAGGTTTGGGCGGTGGTCGAGGGCCCCAACTCTAGAGCGCCAAACTCACATGCCCATTGCGTGGTCACCAAGTGGATCTGTATGGCGTTGCCATGTGTTCTGGGCGGCCTAGGCATGTCTAGTGGGTTGGCCACTCCCCAGGTAGGTGCTAGGAAGAAAATTACAACATAAGATTCTCACGAGGAGACCGATCGATGCTCAAACATGAATTAGCAGCCAAGTGTTTGATTAGCGGTACGGAAAATGCACATGGCTAATGGGCGTGAGTTTTGGTTGAGGATGATCACCATTAAGAAGACCGTCTTCACAAAGTTTCAGCTCAAAGGAGGAGTCTAGGTGGTACTTGCTTTGCAAAGTACCACACCGACATAAATACTGAATGTTGAAGATGGGCTCAAAATAATGAATGGATTGAGTGGCATTTGGTGGAGGATAGTTATTTGGGCATAGGAAAGCATCAGAGAAAATGGATACCATTTGGACATGCCAAAGTGGTACTTCCTTCACAAAGTGTTTTTATGAATGTAATAGGAAAATGAATATTTTTGAATTATTTTGAACTAGGCAAGGAAGATTTTTACATATTTGACTTAATATATGACCCAAAGAATTTATGAGATTTTTTGGGAATTTTGGGAATGATAGAAATATAGGTTGCTTCACAACCTAGGGCAAAACTGCCACATGGACATGACACATAGGCAAACTGATGAGGTGGCGCCTAGTCGTAGCAACCCACCACAATTTTCAAGGTTATGACCATCTATATTGGTCACGAAACAGCTAGAAATAAGGCAGCGAACCAGTGCTATCTGCTTTGTGACCATTTCGTAAGGAAATTATGACCTTCGACCAAAATGGTCGTTATAGTTTAGGGTTTGGAGCCCCTAACAGCTTTTGACCAATTGGTCCGAAATGGTCATAGATCTATGACCAATTCTTCCAGGTCACTAACAAAAGGTCATAAGTTGACATATTTCTTGTAGTGGTAGGCGGGGCGTGGTGGCAGCAGCGCCAGCCTCCTACTTCCACCGCGATGCCCTCGACTCTTGAGAGCGCCACGGAGATGCCACGACCTCCCCGCCTCTCTCCTCACTCTCTCCCGAGCTCTCCCTCCTCCGCTCTCTCTCTCTCATGGCCGAAGCGCAATTGCCGCCACCGACGCAGTTCGCCCAGCCACAACCACCGCCCGCCGCCGATGCCTCAGAAGCTCCGCCTCGCCTCCCTCTTCATCCTCACCTGCACGAAAGGCGCCGAAGCCCCTGGATGCCGCTTAGCTCCGCCGTGCCCCTCCTCGCCACCGAGGACCGCCATTGCCGATTTGCCCGTCTCGCCTCCCCGAGCTCGCTGAGACCAACTCCGACCCGCCGTGAGCTCCTCTTCCTCCTCCCCTTTCCGCTTCGCCTCGAGCACCACAAAGAACAAGACTGAAGCTCGGCCGCACCCGCCGCCGCCATCAAGACGCCGCCGTCGTGGCCACAGCCACGTTGGATCGATTCGAGCACGCCATCGTCTCCGCCAGACTCGACGAGCCCGTAGCACCTCCTCACGCTTCGCCGAGCCCCCTAGCATCGGAGCCGACCTCGTCTCAACTCCGGCGATCGCCAAGGTCATCGCCGGCGACAACTCCGCCACCCCAGCCCGCCACCACCACCACTAGATGCGCGGGAGCAAGGGCTCTCCAACGAGCCCAAGCACGGCCTCGCCTGTGTCTCGTTGCTCGCTTCCGACGGCCGCCACTGTCTCGCCTCGCCCGGCGCTAAACGCCAAGCGGATTGACCTCACCGACCAGGGGTTTGACCCGTTAACCATCGACGTAGGGCCTCGCCACTAACTAAACTAGGATTAGTATTAGTTTAACACTAACTAATTTTAGTTAGTTAACTAACTACTGACCAGTGGACCCCACTGGTCAGGTTTGACCTGGACCCGCTTGTTGACCTGCTGAGGTCAGCATGATCTAGTGCTGACGCAATAAATCATTTTCTGGTTTTAAAATAAATCAGGAAATTCCAGAAAATTGCCTAAACTTCTAAAATTCATAGAAAATCAACCGTAGCTCCAAATCAAACAAATTATATATGAAAAATGATCAGAAAAATCCAATCTTTCCATCTGTACCAGTTTCATGCATGTCAGAACACTTTAACCCTGTTGTTTAGGTAAAACAAGCTAATGCACTTATATCACTTATTATTTTGGGTGATCATTTGAATCCTTGGTTCAAATGGAGTCAAACCTTTATGCCCCAAGTTGCATTAGACCTATAACACATCATATTCCCATGTCATAGCATGCATCATATTGTCGCATTGCATTGATTGTATCCTTCTGTGTTTGCCAGTAACTGTCCCCTCTCGATAGACGTGGTTTCGACGACGAGTTCGATGACACCGATGAAGAACTATAATATCTTCAGAAGTACCAGGCAAGCAAAACCCCCTTGTCCATTCCGATACAATCCCACTCTCTCGCCTCCTGCTCTCTTTTCTGCATTAGGACAACAACGATTCATCTGCTTACTTGCCATGTAGCTGAACCCTTTATCCTTTGCATGACTGTCATTCCACAAGAATAGATGAAACCCACTAGCATGAGTAGGATTTGTTTGAGCCCTGTTGTGCCTACTCATACATGCTTGTTTTTCATGCCTCGCTATCGCTTAGAGTTGAGTCGGTCCGATTCATCGAGGATGAATCGAGGTGTGTGAACATGTCCTTCGTGTGAGCTAAGCCTGTGAACACGATTTGGTAAAGGTAGCGGTGAGAGGCCATGTAGGAGTACATGGTGGGTTGTCTCATTGCAGCCGCCCTCGTGAACTGAGTTCGTGTTTGTGATCCATGATTCAGCTACTACCACGCATTGGGCCCGAAACCAATGGACCCTCTCGGCTTCTTAATCACCCTTGTCCTCTGTCCGTGAGTTGCAAGTAGTTTCGTGTTTGTAGTATGTCGGAGGCCGTGCTTGCAGCCGACCGTAGGGGTGGGCTGTGATGCGGTAGGCACGAGTCGGCAAAGCGGGCGCCTGCTTGGTGTCACGGAACCCTGCTCACATCGCTTGGGGCTGTGAGCGAAACCCGCCGGATCTCCTCATGGATGGAACCCAATAGGCGATAAACCTGACTAGGGACTTGAGTGTTTAGGTAGGCCGTGGCCGACACCCACGCTGGGCTTCCGCTGAAGGTTGCCGAGTACATGTCGTGTAAACGGCGTAAGTGGTGAGAGCGTGAAGAAGTACACCCTGCAGGTTAACATCATCTATTCAATAGCCGTGTCCGCGTAAAGGACTTCGGGTTGCTCTGTGCAGTTCATAGACAAGTGAAAGTGGATACTCTAAAACACGCAAGATAAGTGTGAGTGCTATGGATGGCGTTCTTGTAGGGAGACGGAGCGGATCCATAGTGGTGTATTGATATGGTGAATATGTGGACTCGTAAGCGCCACCTCAAAAGAGTTACTTGCAAATGTAGTTTAGGATAGCCACCGAGTCAAAGCTGGCTTGTCATTGTTAAACTCCACCATCCCTTTATTGATAATGATGCATATGTAGTTAGTTCTGATGTAAGTCTTGCTGGGTACATTTGTACTCACGCTTGCCTATTTTATGTTTTTGCAGAGAGACCTCGGTCTCGCTTAGTAGTTCCACGTGGACTTCGACGCTTAGCTTGTTACCTCAGCTACGATCTTGTGCCCTCGGCAGATCTCGTAGATAGTCGCTTCTAAGCCTTTTTCATTTGTAGATGTCTCAGATTGCATATATTAGCTTCCGCTTGTGCTTTGATTTGTATGTTTCAATGTTGGGTCATGAGACCCTGTTTGTAATATCTCGCTCCTGAGCCTAATGAATAAATACTTGAGTCGAGAGTCATGTTGTGATGCCATGTTGTATTTGCACATATCGAGCATATTGTGTGTATGTTATTGAAATGCTTGGTATGTGTGGGATCTGACTATCTAGTTGTTTATCTTTAGTAGCCTCTCTTACCGGGAAATGTCTCCTAGTGTTTCCACCGAGCCATGGTAGCTTGCTACTGCTCCGGAACACTTAGGCTGGCCGGCATGTGTCCTTCTTCATTCCTGTGTCTGTCCCTTCGGTGAAATGTCACGTGATGAACTTCGGAGTCCTGTTAGCCCGCTACAGCCCGGTTCACCGGAGTCTGCTAGCCCAAGTGCTACAGCTGGATTCACTCACGATGAACGACATGTTCGATCGGGTCATGGATGCCCGTCCTCGTAAGTTTGTGCCACTTTGGGTTTACGACTAGCCATGTCAGCCCGGCTCCTTATCATATGGATGCTAGCGACACTATCATATACGTGTGCCAAAAGGCTAAAACGGTCCCGAGCAAAGGTAAGGCGACACCGTGGGAATACCATGCGTGAGGCCGCAAAGTGATATGAGGTGTTACATGCTAGATCGATGTGGCATTGAGTCGGGTCCCGACAGCTTTGGTGTCGAGCTTGACTGCTCAGAGGATTACCAAGCCAAACTGGTCAAGTTGAGTCTAGAAATGCTTTAGTTATATGTAAGGGAATTGATTGTGGGATGGAACGTAAGGCTCTTTTTACTCCTTATACCTCATGGCCTTCTGATCTGAGTCAACCTCTTCTCTTCTACGGGGTTTAAGAACTAGGCCTTCTCATCTATCTATCAGGATGACGTGTTACTAATCCATAGACTTATAGAATTGATAGTTTCAAGCCTCAATTCAGTTTCTACTACTTTTAATATGTTCTCAGTTCAACCAGAACCTTGATGTGATGTTGTTAAGTGACTATGCAAATTCTTGTGAATGTCTCAAATCTCTTTCGAGCATTTACAACCGTTATGCTGTCCGAGTCATCCCAGGTTTCTAAATAGTCTGATGCATTTGCAAATCCTTTCTTCCTGTTCCCGATGTCCTTTATGGTCAGAATAAGCACACTAACCGGTGCGTTGAGGTAATTTATTGCCTTGACATATATGTTGGAATTGTTCTTATGACCCTAGGTGTCTTAGGGGATCGTCTAGTAATCTAGCCATGATTTGTGTTCCCGGTGTGATGATTCTGGCCATCATTCTTGAAAGCATCCCGTGATGCAATTTAGCTAGTAGGTATTCTATTCCTGGGTTTTGAACCCAAGACTCACCCTATTTACCTCATGTTGATAGTCTTTGCTCGTTCCTTTAGGTTATTAGTAACCTTTGCATTATTCCTCGTGGTCCGTGGTATTTCCTTCTTCCAAATACTATGAACCGCTTATGGCAGAAGTTTGTTGGATCAAAAGATCACAACAGGGGTCCTCTTGACGAGTTCTCCATTTTATATTGTGACTCTGCCAGTTCTACCTTCCCGCATGGATTATCTGGAAGAAACATGTTGAACTTGGTTCGACATACTAATCTATGCATCCACAACTCAAAAAATCATATGTTCTTTGAGTTGTCCCCCTTTAGTTGTATCCTGACCTTCGTCTATCGATTGATAGTCAAGAGTATGTGTGCATTCGTTCATCGGTGTCTATTACTCTTGTGGTCCGTCAAGCCATTCTATCCGAATGACTTGGAGAAACAAACTCAAAGACCTCATCCATTTCTAGGATTGGGTCAAAGCGGTTGTGTTCCATAGATCAAAATGCTAATCCAGCTTTTGTTCTGTTCTACCTTGGAGTGTTACCATTTTTATGTCAAGAGTGTCATGAGAATTGCACTACCTCTTATGAATTCTTGATACAAGTTGATACTTCTCGCCTCATTATTCATTTCTCGTCCCCGTGTTGTTGCAACCGGAATACCGACAAGTGAATCGTGATGTGTGAAATCAATACTGCTAGCAACTCCGTTGCTTGGTACTTAATGGACAATATTCTCATTCCTAGCGTGTTGATTACTGAATCGTCACCCTAAGGATGATCGTGCTACCTAGTCCTTATTTCCGGTGCACCCTTCGATCAATGAGTTAGGATTGTGCCAATCCCTCGCTCTTCTGGTCATATCGTCTTGCCCTGAAAAGAAAGATTGTTCTCGAGCTTAGTAACATATCGGTGGTTCGTGATTCTCCGATTGTCTTCTCGAAGGTATCACCAGGATGTCACCTGACCGCTATGTTGAGTTCGTGATCAAGTTGGTTTTCTTATAAATCACTCCTTCTCCAAGAATCTGTGTTGGATACCCCTGAGCTAGTTGGCTAAGCTGAACAACAACTTGGAGAGTTGGAAGATAAAGGCTTGTCTGACTTAGTTCGTGTTAAGGGATATCTTGTGTGTGTGTGTTGAAGAAAGATGATATCTTCACCAATTGATCCTCGAGACCGGTTGTTGGAGCTATTGTCTTGCCAAAACTTTGATTTGAGTGTGGGCTATTCTCAAATCAAATCAGAACCAACGATGTTCGTAATGTTGTCTTACTCGTGAATTTTCCTCGAGCATACACCATTATATCCTATGGGTCTGACCAATACTAGAACCTTGTTCACATAGTTATGGAATTCCATGTCCATGGGAATCTGGATGAATTGTTGTTGAGCCCATCGACAACATCCTTGTCTTCTCCATAATTTTGTTGAACATTAAGCTAGTGTTGGAAACTTTTTAAAAGCATTTGTTCATACTAGCTCTTGAAGTATATGTTCGGATGAAAGGAGTGACTTCCTCTAATTCACAGTACTTGGTGTAAGTTGCCGCCGTGAATTCGATAAAGTCAATGTTGCTTTCTTGAAATCATCCCAAGTTAGTCACACATGTGCAAAGTATTCTATGGTTTGGTAGATTAATTACCTCCAATCCATATGTATTCTGTAGCACACCAAGCCATTGATTGATTTGTTCAAGGAGAAGAAGCTCCTTCTTAAGAGTATACCCTATGCAAGGACTTTGATATCCTCGATGATGGTTCTCCACCGGAACTCGGTAGTGTTTTATTGTAAGACTACCATGGAATTATGTTTGTCTGGGACAACGTGTTCACATGTTGTAGCAGAACCAGCTCATGTTTTGGAGCTTGCTATCGTAGTTCATCTCCCGAGAATCTCGCGACGTTATCTCGTCGATTTGTGTTGCAAACTTTCATTTTACTTTCTAGACTCGATGAGTCTAGATTATTCTGACACCAACCAGATCTGAATCTCAGGCAGATATGATGGTTGGAACATTTCCCAAGAACTATAATATTGGTCTCGCGATAACCGGTAAAGTGGATGTCGTGGCCAACACACCCCGCCGGAAGACCTGTTATTGTAGTATCTTGATTGAGAAAGTTGGCCACCTCCGCATAAGGACTTCGTAGGATTTACTCCCTAGTTGTGCCTTATGATTTTTGTGTTTCCGAAGTCCGACCTTTACTTGATGTTCTAGATGCCGACCATCTCAATGAATGGGATACACTAGTACATCAAGGAGAACATTAGAAGCGGAGTGCTAAGTGTCTCTCGGTCAATCATCCAGATTTTGTCCCCTTTGTTTCGCTAAGGTGAAATCTGAGAAAGTGTTATCTTCCTTTGCATCTGCATCGTCCATCGCTATTCATCATGGGGGTATGTTGTGTTGTCAGCACCCCTGACACGTATGTTGGTAAAACCTTGATGATTATGGAGATGCTCAAGTTCTTGAGAGCACGCACAAGCACCAGGTGCTATCATAGCTACTAACTGGGATAGCTCTCAATTTTCTCGGTTATGCTATAACCATTCTAATAGTGGAATCACCCTCTACTATTGAGTTTCTCCCCAGTTACTAAAATCATCCCTTGTGTTGTTTTCAACAAGGTAATCCACATCATGCAACCCGGCCCGAGAATGTCATTCTTTCGGACTCCTTCAAATAATTGATTGTGTTTTGCCTTAGGCTGGTATAAAGAGTTTCAATGATCTCTGAATCAAAGGTAATTCTTTTTGCCACTTAAGGGGATATTTCTACGAGTCACTTTCCCGAAAGTGCATGGTTATGGTATCATGTCAACTCAACTGCTCACTACGTTGACAACCGTTCACCACCCTCTTACGTGTGGAATTGTTGTCTACCTAGTGAACCTTCGCCATCTGTTCCACTCCATCCTTTTGGATGAATGCTTCGTATCTCAGCTCGAGAGATGTTCTTACCTCTCACTCCATGAGTTGATCTTGAATACTCGATCTTCAAGGAGATCGTCTTCTGTAGAGTCTCCTTCTGCCGTCATCGTGTTGGATGAAGACCTCGCAAGCAAAGACGTCAAGATTGTTTTGAGCCAACAGATCAACACCTCGACAAGATAGTTGGATCTTGGAGTCCATGTTATTAGTTTGTGTCCCTTTGTCTTCTTACCTCACGTCTTGAATCTCGGGACGAGATTCTTGTTTAGTGGGGGTGAGTTGTCACATCCCTAGTTCTGACAATGCCTAGTGCATGCATTAGAGTGTTGCATCATGTTTAAATTTCATGAAACTTGAAATGGGGATTGTTTAAACCCTAGCACCAAATGAATTCAACTAGGGTCAAAATAAAATCTTTTTCATTGAACTCAAAATGCCCTCTAAAAATGTTCAACATTTCTGGTTTGAGGTGAAAGCATCTACCAAAAATGGTTTATATTTTTGCAGACATATTGGGCTCAATTAAATCATACTTATTTGCATTTGGGCATTTAAATGCTATAAAATATTCCAAATGCCCAAATAATTCTGAAAATAAGTGTAGGCTGTTGGAAATAATCTAAATAGAGCCTCTGATTATTTCAGGATTTTTAAAGATTCCTAAGTATTTTTAATAAAGCCCTACATTTACAGAATAATAGAAAAAAAGAATAGAAAATAAAACAGAGCGTAAAACCCACTGTCAGCCTACTGTCCAACAGGGCTGCCCAAATGGCAGCCCACCCGCGGCCCAGCCCACCACCGCCACCCTCTGTCGTCTTCCTCCCAAATACCAAGAGGGCAGGAGCGTGGTCGCCACAAGACGCGCCAGCTCCTACTTCCACCGCGACGCCCCGACTCTTCTGAGAGCGCCACGGAGATGCCACGCACCTCCCTGCCTCTCCCTCACTCTCTCCCGAGCTCTCTCCCTCCTCTGCTCTCTCTCCCTCTCATGGCCGAGCGCAGCCGTCGCCATCGACGCTGTTCGCCGCGGCCACAGCCACCGCCCCGCCTCGCCGACGCCTCGAAGCTTCGCCGCCTCCCTCTTCATCCTCACCTGCACGAAAGGCGCCGAAGCCCCTCGATGCCGCTTAGCTCGCGCGTGCCCTCTCGCCACCGAGGACCGCCGCCGATTTGCCGCCGTCTCCGCCTCCCGAGCTCGCTGAGACCAACTCCACCTCAGCCAGAGCTCCTCTTCCTCCTCCCCTTTCCGCTTCGCCTCGAGCACCACAAAGAATAAAGACCGAAGCTCGGCCGCACCCGCCGCCGCCATCAAGACGCCGCTGTGGGCTACAGCCACGTTGATCGATTTCGAGCACGCCATCGCTCTCCGCCAGACTCGCCGAGCCCGTAGCACCTCCTCACGCGCCGCCGAGCCCCCTAGCATCGGAGCCGACCTCGTCTCAACTCCGGCGATCGCCAAGGTCATCGCCGGCGACAACTCCGCCACCCTGTGCCCAGCCACCACCACCACTAGATGCGCTGGAGCAAGGGCTCTCCAACAAGCCCAAGCACGCCTCGCCTGTGTCTCTGTTGCTCGCTTCCGACGGCCGCCACTGTCTCGGGCCTCGCCGCTGGCTAAACACGGCGGGATTGACCTCACGACCGTGGGTTTGACCTCGTTAACTCATCGACGTAGGGCCTCGGCCACTAACTAAACTAGGATTAGTATTAGTTTAACACTAACTAATTTTAGTTAGTTAACTAACTCTTGACCAATGGACCCCACTGGTCAGGTTTGACTGACCCGCCTGCTGACCTCATCGAGGTCAAGATGATCTAGTGCTGACGCAATAAATCATTTTCTGGTTTTAAAATAAATCAGGAAATTCCAGAAAATTGCCTAAACTTCTAAAATTCATAGAAAATCAACCGTAGCTCCAAATCAAACAAATTATATATGAAAAATGATCAAAAAAATCCAATCTTTCCATCTGTACCAGTTTCATGCATGTCAGAACACTTTAACCCTGCTGTTTAGGTAAAACAAGCTAATGCACTTATATCACTTATTATTTTGGGTGATCATTTGAATCCTTGGTTCAAATGGAGTCAAACCTTTATGCCCCAAGTTGCATTAGACCTATAACACATCATATTCCCATGTCATAGCATGCATCATATTGTCGCATTGCATTGATTGTATCCTTCTGTGTTTGCCAGTAACTGTCCCCTCTCGATAGACGTGGTTTCGACGATGAGTTTGATGACACCGATGAAGAACTATAATATCTTCAGAAGTACCAGGCAAGCAAAACCCCCTTGTCCATTCCGATACAATCCCACTCTCTCGCTCCTGCTCTCTTTTACTGCATTAGGACAACAACGATTCATTTGTTACTTGCTGCGGTAGTGAACCCCTTTATCCTTTGCATGACTGTCATTCCACAAGAATAGATGAAACCCACTAGCATGAGTAGGAGTTGTTTGAGCCTGTTGTGCCTACTCATACATGCTTGTTTGTCATGCCTGCTATCGCTTAGAGTTGAGTCGGGTCCGATTCATCGAGGATGAATCGAGGTGTGTGAACATGTCCTTCGTGTGGTGAGCTAAGCGTGTGAACACGATTTGGTAAAGGTAGCGGTAAGAGGCCATGTAGGAGTACATGGTGGGTTGTCTCATTGCAGCCGCCCTCGTGAACTGAGTTCGTGTTTGTGATCCATGATTCAGCTACTACCACGCATTGGGCCCAAACCAATGGACCCTCTCGGCTTCTTAATCACCCTTGTCCTCTGTCCAGGAGTTGCAAGTAGTTTCTGGTGTTTGTAGTATGCTGGAGGCCGTGCGCAGCGCTGACCGTAGGGGTGGGCTGTGATGCGGTAGGCACGTGGCCGGGTAAACCGGGCGCCCGTTTGGTGTCACGGAACCCTGTTCACATCGTTTGGGGCTGTGAGCGAAACCCCGGCCGGATCTCCTCATGGATGGAACCCGAATAGGCGATAAACCTGGACTAGGGACTTGAGTGTTTAGGTAGGCCGTGGCCGACACCCACGTTGGGCTTCCGCTTGAAGGTTGCCGAGTACATGTCGTGTAAACGGCGGTAAGTGGTGAGAGCGTGTGTGAAGAAGTACACCCCTGCAGGGTTAACATCATCTATTCGAATAGCCGTGTCCGCGGTAAAGGACTTCTGGGTTGCCTGTACAGTTCATAGACAAGTGAAAGTGGATACTCTAAAACACGCAAGATAAGTGTGAGTGCTATGGATGGCATTCTTGTAGGGAGACGGAGCGGATCCATAGTGTTGTATTGATATGGTGAATATGTGGACTCGTGTGCGCCACCTCAAAAGAGTTACTTGCAGTCGTAGTTTAGGATAGCCACCGAGTCAAAGCTGGCTTGCTGCTGTTAAACTCCACCATCCCCTTTATTGATAATGATGCATATGTAGTTAGTTCGATGTAAGTCTTGCTGGGTACATTTGTACTCACGCTTGCCTATTTTATGTTTTTTGCAGAGAGACCTCGGTCTCGCTTAGTAGTTCCACGTGACTTCGACGCTTAGCTTGTTACCTCAGCTACGATCTTGTGCCCTCGGCAGATCTCGTAGATAGTCGCTTCTAAGCCTTTTTCATTTGTAGATGTCTCAGACTCGCATATATTAGCTTCCGCTTGTGCTTTGATTTGTATGTTTCAATGTTGGGTCATGAGACCCTGTTTGTAATATCTCGCTCCTCTGAGCCTAATGAATAAATACTCGAGTCGAGAGTCATGTTGTGATGCCATGTTGTATTTGCACATATCGAGCATATTGTGTGTATGTTATTGAAATGCTTGGTATGTGTGGATCCGACTATCTAGTTGTTTATCTTTAGTAGCCTCTCTTACGGAAATGTCTCCTAGTGTTTCCACCGAGCCATGGTAGCTTGCTACCGCTCCTAACACTTAGGCTGGCCGGCATGTGTCCTTCTTCGCTCTGTATCTCGTTCTTCGGGAAATGTCACGCGATGAATACCGGAGTCCTGTTAGCCCGCTACAGCCCGGTTCACCGGAGTCCTGCTAGCCCAAAGCTACAGCCTTGATTCACTCACGATGACCGACACGCTCGATGCCGGGTCATGGATGCCTGTCCTCGTAAGTTTGTGTCACTTTGGGTTTACGACTAGCCATGTCAGCCCGGCTCCTTATCATATGGATGCTAGCGACACTATCATATACGTGTGCCAAAAGGCTAAACGGTCCCGCAAAGGTAAGGCGACACCTGGGAATACCGCATGTGAGGCCGCAAAGTGATATGAGGTGTTACATGCTAGATCGATGTGGCATTTAGTCGGGTCCCCGACGAAGAAGACCACTTTTTTCGAGTGGAACCACAAGGCGATGAGGCATTTCTCCAATCAAGAAGATGTCGGCGACTTCGTGTTGGCGGCTCCGACTCCCAAAGAGCCCATGTTTGTACATCGCCGCCACCAGCCGGTAGTCAAGACAGCTTATTGTAGTCGAGCGCAAGGAGGAAGGCAAGGCGCCCCGTCCGTAGACCAAGATATTACCCGAGCGAGGTAATCGCCGACCTCCAAGCGTAACTACCTCACTACCGTAAGATGTGCTACGGTGCATTTTGCCGCCAAGAAGTGAAGCCTTACTTCCAAGAGCATCCAATCATCGTGGGTTTGCACCGCCCACTCGCCGAGATCATCGGAAGTTGAGATGCTTCCGGCCGAGTGGCCAAGTGGGCTATCGATCTAGCTCCCTACACCATCTACTACCAACCTCGCACCGCCATCAAGTCGCAGGCGCTAGCCGACTTCCTCGTCGACTGGGCCGAGACTCAATACTTGCCGCCTGCGCCCGACTCTACTCATTGGCGACTGCACTTCGACGGCTCCAAGATGCACTCCGGCCTCGGAGCCAGCGTCGTCCTCACCTCCCCTAAAGGCAACAAGCTCAAATACGTGCTGCAAATCCACTTCGCCGCCTCCAACAACGTCGCCAATACGGTTACCATCCACGGGCTCCGCTTGCCAAAGTACTCGCATTCGCGGATCCTCGTGCTATGGCGATCCGACTTGGTGGTTCAGCAATATCCAATGATCGACGCCAAAGACGCAAACATGGCAAGCTACCGCTTGGTGCAGCAACTCAGCGGATATTTTGAAGGATGCGACCTCCACGCACCAAGGAACGATAACGATCAAGCAGATGCATTGGTGCGAAGTCGGCTCCACTCGCCAGCGATACCTTCCGGCCGCCCTTCAAGACCTCCTCAAGCCGCCTATCAAGCCTTCACCAGAATCCGACTCCATTTTCATGCCGGCTCCCTGAGATAGTCGGATCCGACTCCAAGACCCCAAAGAAGCGACCTCAAGAAAGCCACGGCCGGCCTAGGGATCGCGCCGGTCGGCCGGGATCGTGCCGGCTGCCTGGGATCTGCGCTGGTCGGCCGGGGACTTCAGAGTGACCTGGGATCGCGTCACCGGCCGGAGCTACCTAAGTCGGCCCAGATTCCTCATTCAGCAAGCGGCAGCGAATCCAACCCGCCGCCTCCCAGCCCAGCCGCCTCGCCCAAGTCATGTGGTGGCATTTGAAGGATAGTAGCACCTTCATGGGCGCAGCCCATCCTCAAGTTCCTAGTAAACAAGGAGTTACCTGTAGACGAGACTCTGGCTCGGCAAGTACAACGCCGAGCGGTAGCCTACACCATAGTCAACAGAGAGTTAGTCAGACGCAGCGTCACTGGTGTCCACTAGCGCTGCGTAGAATCAGAGCAAGGCCAAGTGATCCTCAGAGACATCCATCGTATGCAGTGTGGCCACCATGCGGCCTCGAGGGCGCCAGGGCTAAGGCCTTCGGCACGGTTTCTTTTGGCCGATCGCCTGGAGGAAGCTAAAGAACTAGTCAAGAAGTGCAAGGTGCCGTGTTCCGCTTCCAAGCCCCTTCATCGGCTCAGATCAAGACAATCCCCATCGCCTGCCCTTCGCAGTTTGGGGCCTGACATGGTGGGATCTTTCAAGACGGCCCGAGGCGGCTCGACTCATTTGCTCGTCGCAGGGACAAGTTCACCAAGTGGGTAGAAGCAAAGCCCATCAAGAAATTAAACGGGTCCACGGCAGTGACCTTCATTGCCGACATCACAAAGGCGGCACGGCATACCGCACAAAGATCATCACGCATAACGGCACCAATTTCGCCAAAGGTGCCTTTGGCTCGCTTTACGCGACGCAGGCATCCGATCGACCTAGCGCCCGCCGCCCATCCGCAGCAAACGGCCAGTGGAACAAGCCAACGGCCTCATCCTCGTCCGCATCAAGCCTCGATTGGTCGAACCACTCGAGCGCCGCCGGTTGTTGGGTGGAAGAGCTGCCGCCCTCTCGAGTCTCGCGACAACCCCGAACAGGTCAACCGGCTTTACGCCGTTCTTCCTCGCTTCACGGTGCCGGTTGCTATTCCGACGGATATACAATTCGACTCTCCGCGAGTCTCTATGTACAATCAAGAGGAGGTGAAGAAGACGCTAAGACGGCGCTGACCTGCCGGAAGAGGGCCGACTGTTGAACTCACCGTCCGCATCTACCAGCAGAGTCTGCGCCGATACTACAACCGTAAGGTCAAGCCAAGATCATTCCAAGAGGGCGACCTTGTGCTCCGGCTGATTCAGAGAACAGCCGGCCAGCACAAGTTGTCGGCGCCTTGGGAAGGTCCCTTCATCATCAGCAAGGTGCTAGGGAACGATGCCTACTACTTGATCGACGCTCAGAAGCCTCGAGCACGTAAGAGGGACGACTCCGGCAAAGAAACAGAGCGCCCGTGGAACGCAAATCTTCTTCAAGATTTTACAGCTGATGCAGATGTATCACGCTACCCCTTTTTGTATTAAGTACTAAGACTTAGGCTCTTCGAGACGAGCTCGGGACCGCCTTTTGATTATCTCGTATGATATCGATCTCGCTCAAATGCTTTCTCCTTTATCATACTGTTCGCACTGGTCCGACTAGTCGCCCGGGACTCGCCGCTTTGTGCTATGAAATGCCCCGAGGTCGACAAGTAGTGTGGCGCGCTAAAGCCGCCTCCCACGGAAAGCCGCAGCTCGCAGGCGATCGCGTAAGCGGGGATGGAAAGAGCGAGCGCACACATGAAAAACGGCTAAGGACTTAAGAGCTACGCATAGCCCAAGCCGGCTCCCAGTTTCCCCCTACTGAGCCGACTCGCGAGCAGTCGGCTCATAGTTTCAACCTTTATCAAAGACGGCCGACTTTCGAGAGTCGGCCTGTCGATCTCCAGCCAAACTTGCTACGGCGTTCTAAACGACTAAGTACTTGCCTCCCTAAAGTAGCTGAGCGCTTGACCCAGCGGCAGTCCGCAGAGCGGCTGCCCAGTTGGCAAGGCGGCAACCGAAGGAAGGCGGCAAAGGAAAAAAGTCTAAAGAGCCAAAGCAAGGAAAGGCGGAAAGTTGATAAATATTTACATAAGGCCCTTGGCCGAATACACCCCGCGGGTGGAATTGTTCGCAACTGACAAGTTTTTAAAGAACAAAAGAGACAGGTAAAGCTGATGCACTCTAGGGGGCGGCCTCCGGAGCAGGAGGGCTGGAGGTGGCGGCAATGTCGGACGTCGGGGCAGTCGGCTGGGCGGTCTCAGCTTGGTCGCCTTCAGCGACGGTCGCCTTGTCCTTCTGAGGCTCGTTGCTAGAGGCACGATCAGGCTGAGGCTGGCAGCCTGCTTCGTGTTCTGGCGCCTCCTCCTCGCCTCCGTCCTCCGACTCGCCCTCCCCTTCGGTGCTGGAGCCAATCACCTCCGCCGAGTCCTCCTCGTACCTCGGGTGCATCCCAAACCACTCCGGCAGAACCTCCTCGCCGGGCGGTCCGCTGGGCACAAAGACACCGGTGTCCGTGGTACTCGGCGATACGCAGCGCTGACAAGGGCGCCTTCCACGGCCCCAACTCGGCTCGACTCGACCGAACACGGCCAGCGGTCCAGTCCAGCCTGTGGTACCACCCTTGATTTAACTCCAAGGTCTGATGTGCCCGCACGGCCGAGGAGCCCTCCAAGCTTCAAGCGACCGACGGCGACCTCCAGCCGGCCGGCCGTCCGACCGTCAGGCGAAGAGCCGCACCTCCGCCACAGTGGCGGCAACGACTTGGGCGCCAGCGCTTGAAGATGACGATCAAACGGTGAGCAGGACGGCGAGCCCCGATGCTCAAGAGCTGCTCGTCAATGGTTCGGGGCATTGGCGGCAATCACTACCAAGCGCCTCCGCCTCCTCGATCCGCCTCGATGGCTGTGAGGGACGGCTCATGAGTGGTCGGGAAGAAGTCTGCCAAAAACAAGAACAGGGACAACGAGAAACTAGAAGACAGCTCGACATAGAGTCGAAAGACCAAAGAAGAGAAGCTAAGAGTTACCATCGACGATGTCCTCGAGCTCGTGGTAGCCGGAGGTCAAGATCGCCACGGTCGGTCCAGCGGCCCGCCCATCGCGAACTCAGCTAGGAGGGCCTCTTCCGCGACCAAGGCCCTCTTGCGCTTCCGGCAGGTCCTTCGCTGCCAGCTGCGCGCCAAGAGGTCGCGCTCGAACGAGCTTGTCGCACTCCTCCTCCTTAGCACGACGGGCGGTATTGCCTCGCCAGCTGCTCTGAAGGGCGGCATTGGCGCTGGAGCTTGAAGAAAGACACGATCGTCAACAAGAAAGGTCGCTGGAGATCCGGCCGATCGCCAGCCAGCCGCCGAATCTCGGGATTACAGCCAGGCAGCCAGCGCTTCATGGAGAAGAAAGAAGGAAGGTCGCCGAGATCCGCCCGATCGCTAGCAGTCGTCCGAATCTCGGGACTACAGCCATGGTGCGCCAGCGCCACCTCGTGAAGAAGGAAGAATCACTCACCTCGACTTTCCGCCAGATCGGCGGTCCGCTTCTCAGCTCCTCAACGCTATGGTTGAAGGCAGTAGCTGGAGGTTGTGGTACTCCTGCAAGGCCGCAAAGCAAAGTCAGCCTTTGGAGTCAAGCTAGAAGGAGTTCCGAGCCGCCTGCTCAGCAGCCGACTCCAACTCGGGATTACACTCAGCAGGAGGCCATGCCGCCTCACGTAAAAAAAGACAAGAGACCAAAAGGAAAAACAAAGCATACTGGACGGAGACCGCAGGCCGATGCGCCTTGTGTAGAGTTGAGGGCGCCGCTTTTGTGCAACTTGACTGAACGCCCGTAAGCGCTGTTCAGCGGGCCGGTGCCGCCACAAGACCAGCCTGGGCACGCAGCATCGAGGCCTCAAGATTCAGTGTTCGCCATGCCGGCGATATCAGCTCTCCGGAAGCCGGCGCGCGGAGCTCGCCCTCTTGACTCCGGCGGCGGTCGGCACGGCGACTGGAGAAGCAGCTGCACGTCGGTATCGCCCGCAGCCGGGCGGATCTCGCGGGTCCACCGGCTGCTTGCCGTGGCGGCTCAAGACGGAGGCGGCGGAGGTGGCGGAGGCGGCGCGGGGGTGTCCGAGCCCAAGGCGCTGCCACCATCCTCGCGAGGGTTCATGTGCCGACCTCCCGGGCCTGCCCTGAACTCGGGGGCGGCGGCGCCGACGATAGCGGAGGGACGAGCATCGCCGCCGGGCGACAAACGGCTCTCAAGATCCCGCTTCGCCACAAGCTGCCACGGCCTCCTCCAGATGCCGCTGGGCGCTGGCGGCCGCTTTCTCGGCCTGCACCTTCTCCAGCGGTCGGCCTCCTCCTCCTCGCGGCTTCTCCCGCTGCTTCTCGCGGTTGCCGCCTCCCGAAGGTCGGCGGTAGGGTCAACCCGCCAGACAGGACGCCGCCCCGACCCCATGACGGCGGGCACGGCGCTTTCTCAAGGAAAGGGGCGCTGGAGAAGATGGGGGAAGGTCGAAGATTCAAGCAAAAGTCGAAAAGAAACAAAGGGTAAGAGACTTACAAAGAAACAAGCGGCGGCCTTTTCACTTTCTTCCGAAGCGGTTGGCTTCGCGCCGCCTCCTCCCGCTGGTCGCGCGGCGTTCCCTGGCTTTCGACCTGCCGCGGGCGACTCGCCCGGCGTGACGCTTTTTACGCCGCCTGGTTGAGGGGCCGGCTCTCGTTGACGGTGCGGGACGACTTCGCCGATGTCGCCCTCGGGCCGGGCGGCCGAAGTCGCCGACGGTCCGAGGCCGCCGTTTTTCCTTCCGCCGCTTTTGGCGCCGGCCTCAGCGCCGCTGCCCCAAGTCGGGTCGCCGATGTCGCCGACCATGTCACGGACGATTTCACGCTGTTTTCGAGGCGCCCGCAGCGGCGCCGTGGAGAGGATTCTGCTCAAAGATGCCAACAAGATCAGAGCTTGAAGTCAGATGCAAGCGAGATCGAAATACAGACGGAAAAAACTTACCACTGGCGGAGGGTTGTCACGCGAGTACGGCTCCTTGCCGAACTGCCACTCGTCCGTGAACTTGAAGTGGGCGATAAGGTTCACCATGTTCGCCACTTCTCCACGCCGCATGTCCTGGTGCACAGCCGCTTGATCGTGTTGCCGCTCATCCGGATGATGAGGTGGGGCCGGCCTTGAGCGGAAGTACCCGGCGCGCCACGGCGGCCAGAGATCGGAGGCGATGAGCCCCTCCGATCGGCCATGACTTCGGAGGCGCGCCACGGCGCCGACCGAGGTCGAAGCGATTTCGACCGATGGGACCAGCTCGGGCGGCCGCCGGTCACGCTCGGGGTCAAGGGCGGCAGTTGACCCACCATCGCCGGTGGAGACGTTCTTCACGAGAAGTACGCCTTCGCCACATCTTCACCGACTTCACCAGCGGATGGGCGGAAAGGGGTTGTCGGCCGTCAGGCGCCAGATCGCGATGTAGGTGCCGCCTCATACCGGGCGTGCCGCAGCCCGAGTGCCGAGCCAAGAGAAGAACTCCCCACAGCTCGAGGGTGGGGAGAACGCCGATGTAGCCCTCGCACAGGTGGCGATGGCGGAGAGAAGCACCACCGCATTGGGGTGAGGTGAGCGCTGCAAGCTATACAACTCGAGGAACGAAGCGGAGGAACCCGCCGCCGGAGCCCCATCCAGCGCATGAGATGCGAGCGGAAGATGACCCGCCGCCACGCCGCGCTGGCCGATCTTCCCCGGGCGCAGGACGGGTTTGCACCAAATCCGCCGAGAGAGCGGCGGGTTCGGGCGAAGGAACTCGGCGTCCTCCGCATCCACGCCCGAAGCCATCCCATTCGCCGGAGCGAAGCGGGGCGCGGCGGAAGAAGAGCCATCGTCGGGCGAGGAAGAAAGCGACGGAGCGGGCGATGGAAGAAGAAAGGCAAGAGAGCTGGGAGGGAGGCGGCTATGCCGCCGCCCCCTCTCGCTTATTTATAGCCCAGCGGGCTGTGAAGCGAGGGGCGACGGGGATTAACTGCGCCACGCACCCCACGACGCCCACGATTAACTCCCCACGGTTATCGCCCGCAGAACCACGCAGATGCCAACCGCCTCGCCGCAGCGGATCCGCCGGGAGCCGAGGCGCGTAATGGCGGGCCCCACCGGGCGGCCCGCCCCGCCACGCTGCAGTGGGCAGGCAGCTATCGCTTCCACGTGGCGCCACGCGATAGGGACCGCCTCATAGATGGCAGGAAGCATAGCCAATACGCCGCGGTTTCCCGCCACGACTTAGGAGCGGGCGTCTCACGGGCCAGCCGACCCAAAGAAGGCGGTTCGAAGACGCAGCAGCCGAATCTCAGAGTCGGCACCGCAGAGATTGAAACTGCCGAAGCCCCACGAGGCGACGCCCGCCGGGCTTCGCCAGCTTCGGGGGCTACTGTCGGAGTAATGGGCCATGGGTAGGCTGACCCAGGACCCAAGATCTTTCAGGACATCGGGGCAGGCCGCGCCCCTCAGCCAAGCCTCAGCTAGGCGACCTTCGAGAAGGCCGAGTCCCAGCTGGCGACCTTCGAGAAGGCCGAGTCCCAGCGGGCGACCTTCGAGAAGGCCGAGTCCCAAACTGGCGACTCAAGAAGCAGAGTCCTCAGATGACGACTCAAACAAGCCGACCGGCTTATGACCTCTCGGGGCCGACTATGAGAGTCGCCCGCGACCTTGCACGACGACCGATGCGGGTACAGCCCCATCGTGGCTGTCCCTCGACCCACGAAAGGAAGGCATGGCTACAAAGGAGCCGCGCCGCCAGAGATCTCCGTGAGGCGCGCACTATTGCCATGCCTCCTTATCTTCAGCCACAAAGGCACAAGGCATCAGGCCCACGACGGCGGGCAGCGTCGGGCGCAGAGATCGCCGCCCCCTGCCGCTGAGATAGAAGAAGACGATCAAGAGTTCAAGACGGTTTCACGGGAGTCGGCCTCCCTGCAGTCGGCCGCCTCCAGCCAGGGCCCCACAAGCCATAAACCAGATTGACGGGAGGGCGACAAGGATCGCCGACAGACGGGCGCACTGCTTCCACGACCCCATGATCGAGCCTCGCCATCGAGCGCCGCACAGTGTTCGCTGTCGCTGGGACCCGCCAACGGCGGGCCCTGTGGCGGGCAGGAGGACGGCTGAAGAGAGATCGACGACTAGGGCCACGCCAACAGACATTGCTACCTTTGGTAGGCCTATATAAACCCCCCGGGGCACCCATGCAAAGGGTTCGGCCCTAGACAGGTTTAGACACATAGAAAGAGGGGAAAGAGCTAGCCTTGCTCCTCCCTTCCCCCAAACAGCTCGAGGAGCACCCTTGTACTATCACCCCATAGTGATCATGCGGAGACCCCGCAGAGCAGCAGTAGGGGTGTTATCTCCTCGGAGAGCCCCGAAGCTGGGTAAGATTCGGCCGGGCGCATGTCTTCGCCATCCTGCTTTCAGCACCGCGACGCTCTACTCGCCCCACCATGATAAGCCACCACTGGCATATGTCGATCCAACCCCGACAAAACTCCCATCCGGACACGGACGAAGTCTTCAATCTTGTATCTTCATAGTCTTGGAGTCCGGTGATGATGATAGTCCGCTATCCGGACACCCCTAGTACAAGACTCCTCAAGAGTCTCCCAACCAGGCTTCAATGACGATGAGTCCGTGGCAAGATATTGTTCGGCATTGCAAGGCGGGTTCCTCCTCCGAATAATTTATAGAACATTGTGAACACCAGATAGTGTCCGCTCGCAAAATAAATTCCACATTCCACCAGAGAGAATAATATGTACACAAGTTCAATCTGGCGACGATTCTCGTGGCATGACGTCATGCCACTACCAAGCCTTTACTTGAATTGTTTTTATTATACCACCTCAACAAGCTTTAGCTAAGCGGTTTTTGGCACATCTTGTCAAGCAGTAGATCGTGTTCCCTTATTCCGGATTCCCATCAATATGGACATGGTAACCCAACCGCGCCATTGATGGTGGCGCTATGTAGATAAGCGAGTTTTACCAGCCGGTGGGGACGATAGTCTTCGGCCCCGCCTATATATAAGGGATAAGGATCCACCTTTTACCCACGCCTTCTTCCTCCTTTGCTTATCCATCTCCGCGCACTCGAGCTCCAGCGCCCAAGTCCGCACATATTGTCTCGACCTTCTCCAGTCATGTCCGGAGCGGGAGGCAAGTGGTTGGCCTCCTCCGTTACGGAGGAGCACATCAAAAAGCTGCGCGGCGCCGGATACCTTTCCAAATGACATCACAAGACCGGCTGCACGATGAGGGGCAGCTCATCCCCACCCCCAGGCCCCATGAGAGGGTCATATTCCTTTCCCACTTCCTCCGCGGACTGGGCTTCCCATTTCATCCCTTCGTCTGGGGGCTCATGTACTACTATGGCCTGGACTTCCACGATCCGGGCGCCAAGCTTCATCCTCAACATCTCGGTGTTTATCGTCAGGCGAGGCCTTCCTCGTGATCCAGCCCCACTTCGCTTGTGGCTCAAGACCTTCAATGTCAAGCCAAGGTTGTGAAGGGCGCCAAGCAGAAAGCGGAGGCGCCCATGGTGGGCAAATGCCCAACGCCACTGCCTCGAGGGGGCCTTCGGGAGTCCATCAAGGGGTGGCACCGGGTGGTTCGAGATCACCGAGCCAGCTGACCCTAAATGGGCAGCGCCCCGAAGTTCAGATCTGGTATCCCCATGCATCTCACCTCCGGAAAGAGAAGGGCTTGCTATGGGGAAGTTCGAGGAGTCGACAGACTCATTCTTTCTCTAGACCTTGGTGAACAAGAAGCTTAGGCTTGTCAATGTTATCCAGTGTCATGCTCTGTCCCGCCGG
Source organism: Aegilops speltoides (assembly GCA_021437245.1). Classification (NCBI taxonomy): domain Eukaryota; kingdom Viridiplantae; phylum Streptophyta; class Magnoliopsida; order Poales; family Poaceae; genus Aegilops; species Aegilops speltoides. Next base: position 62,304,882 of record CM038142.1, read on the forward strand.
ATTCTCCCCGCCAACAGCGGGCCTTCAATTTGTGGGAGTTCAATCCGGCACAGCACCGGACCCTGAGTGGGCTCTTTGACACGACGTACGAAGCTGCCTGGAGGGTGTTGTTCAAGGGCGGAGAAGCCCCCGCATCCGCAACGGAAGACTGCGGATTCAGCACCAAGCGCCCGGCCGACAAGGTAAGCTTTGTTATCCTCTATGGGACACTTATTTTCTTTCATAGTTTGACTCTATGTGGGATTTAAAACTCCCAATGCCTTTGACAGGAATGGCAGAGGACCTCCGGACAGGTAGACTATCCGCACCCCTTCCCGAAGACTCCAGCGGACGCCCGCTTAACGGGTTGCTAGTCCCGCACTTTATGTGGTGCCGAGAAGAAGACCAAGAAGAAGGCCACGGAACTCAAGAAGTTCCCGGCACCAGTGATATCGACTCATCGTCCGATGGCTCCGAGGCGACTCTCCCCAAGACGAGGAGGAGAAAGAGGACTCTTCCGGAGGGGGGGTGAGAGGAAGGAAGGCTTCCCAACGAGGGAAGCCAAGGGTCCAAGAGGGAAGGACCTTCCCCGACAGCTCCGCCAACGCCAACGCTATGATGTAAGAGTGGCCTCAAGGGCCAGCCTCCGCAAGATCGTAAGTATCCGGATTCCTGAATGGTTTATAATTTTTCTTTTGTGTCACATAGTGTCCTTCTAATGCCGCACACTACTTGTAGTCTGGCCGATGATGATCTTCCCGCTTCATCGAGCGGGTCCTTGGCTCCGTCGGACGTGGATTCCATTCCGACCGAGGTGGGATCCCAGGAGGGGACCCATCAGAAGGAGGCTCCGGAGGTGCCGCAAGGCAGCCTCCCGGACTTTGCGCCGGACTCCATGCCGGAACCCGCAGTGGTTCCGGAGTCCGGCAGGCGGCCCCTTCGTAAGAAGGGCAAGACCATGACGCCGGTGGCCTCCGCCCAACCGGAGGCGCCGGACAACCTGTTGGAGGCGCTTAACGGCGCTTCAATCGAGGAAGAACACCGCACTATCATGAGTGCGGTGATTCAGAAGGTTCAGCTCGCCAAGAGCAGCCGACTGGCCTCGCAGAGCCTTTCTAACAAAGCTTTGAGGTAAGAATTTGAAAATATGTAATGTGATACCAATAGACAGAGCCTCGATGCTCGGTTCGGTGTTCGGAAAGAAAAATCGGATCGAGGATCTAAAAAGATATACGCAGGAGTGCTAAAAATTATGTCAATATGGGTTTGCAGGCTGCGCTGCTGACCTCCGCCAGACCGACCACGGAGGTTGGTGCTTTGAAGCAGGACCTCGAGCGGTCCGAGCAAGAGCTCGGCCTTGCCAAGAAGCAGCTCGAGGATAAAGAAGGTGAGTAACACCACTTTTAAATTTGTACCTTACAGAAAAGGATTTTGGTTGCAATAGAAATAACAAGGATAATGTGGGTACTACAGGGGCCATGAACGAGGTGGCGACCCTGAAGGAGGCCGTGTCCGCGGCCGAACGCAATGCGGCCGCGGAACGAGCGGAGCGAGAGAAGCAGGAGGCGCAGTTGGCGGAGGTGCGGCAAGAGCTCCAAGCTCTCATGGAAAATCATGAGAGTTTGGAGCACGACTCGAAGACTCGAGAGTCCGAGCTTGCCTCGGCTCTTGAAAGTGCCAAAGCCACTAAGGCAGAGGCCCATAAGGCCCTCCAGGAGATTGAGGCGGTGAAGAAAATAGCGGCGGGTAAGGCATTTTTCATGCAAAGCAAGCATGTGAATGTAAATTACTTGATACTTACCCGAATTGAGCTCTCCAGGCGTTGCAGATCTGCCTCAAGCAGCAGGTCCGATGTCAGCCAGATTCTACCGGGCCGAGGAGGGAGCTCAACGGAGAAGGTCTTCGTCTCAGATGCTAAGGCCAACATCCGGCAGTTTCTAGCGACCAGCTGAAGCAGCTGGTCGAGCTCCACAAGGTAGCCGAGCAGGCCATGAAGGGCCTCATAGTCTGGCTGTGGCCTGGAGAGGCCATGCCTGGGAGCTACTTCAGCCTCGTGCGGCGGCTGGTGGATGCGTGCCCCTGGGTGGAGGTCATCAAGCGCTCCGCCTGCATTGAAGGTGCCCATCGGGCCCTTGCCCGTGCAAAGGTGCATTGGGGTAGGCTAGATGCTGAGAAGCTTATCACGGGCGCGCCGCCAGCGGGCAAGGAGTATCGTACGCCCGAAATGTACTATATGAGTGTCTTGAAGGGTGCCCGCAAGATTGCAGATGAGTGCCCTAGAGATGTAATTTTAGAATAGACTCGCAATGTGTTATCCTGTGAGCTGAAAACTTTGTTCATATGCGCTAAGCAACGCTTGTTAATTTAAAATATTACCTTCTGTGCGGTTGTTTATCAAATCTGAGAGATGGCAAGTTGTCGGCTTCAGCCCCCATGCCACGAGTGCAGGGGTGTTCGGGATAAACTTGAGTGCTCTTGTTCCCATTTTTGGGTCCATCTAGGGATGCGCTCAACACAACGAACAAGGCAACCGGACTTATAATGCTTGAACACTCTCACTTAGCCATAGAATTCTATAATTTTAAATTTCGCGAAGCCCTAGTATTCGAAGACCGAGTTCGGGCGCTATCCACGCCAGGCCGGACGAAGCCGGTTCCTCGCCTAAGCGCATAAGTCTTTAGGGACTCGAAAAGACCTCTCGAACAGCGACCAGCTCTCGCCTTATCATGACGGTCAGTTTTATCTTTCTCCGCTGAGGCGCTCGCCCAGCTCAACTGGGGCGCAATCGCAGTGGTTCTCCCATTGCTACCTTAGCCGATAGAGTGGAACGTAAGGTACCAAAACATGGGAGCCGGGCAAACCCAACTATTGACCCAAGACATGATTCGGAGCCGATGCATATAGTGCTATAAGTTCGGGGTGCCGCACTTGTGAAAGTGTTCGAACTTATCACACCATAAAGAGGGGAACATAAGCCCCTGGTGTATTCGGCCGTACCTGTCGTGCGGTTCTGCGGGGCACGAGCACCTATGGGGCAGGGGGGCCCCTTCTAGTCCGATAAGGGAGCGGAGGGCGCATGCAAATCAGATCGAGGTCGAGCGCGCGGGGGAAACGGGCGATTTTTACCCAGCTTCGGAGCTCTCCGGAGAGATAAAACTCCTACTGCTGCTTTGTGTTTGCATTTGTTCTTGCTCGAGAGCGCGAGCGCAGTGGTGGTGTTGGATGTGTCGAATGAATCAACCCCTTCTACGCGCGCATGGGCCTCCCTTTATAGTCTCAAGGGGGCACCAACAGTTGGCAGCGAGAAGAGGGGGTAAAAGAGTAAAAACGCAGGTTGGTACAACAAGGTCCAACAAAGGTCCCCTACCTAACTCGACGGTGGGGGACAAGGGCATTTAATGCCCGGCCTGGTCGCCTAACAAAGGCAAGGAAACGACCGTTAGGGCGCCACCGATCGCCACGATGGCCTCCTTGTCAGCTTTCGCTACACCTCGCGACCGCATGGCTGCACAAAGGCTCGCCACGCGCCCTCGATGGCCCCGAGCGACATCGCCGCTGATGCGCTGGAGCTTGGGTGTAGAGTGGCAACCTTGCCGCTGCAAGCGCCGCCGCTGCCTTCTTTCTTTTGTCGCGCGCAAGCTTGTTTGCCGCCGGCCTTGCCGGGATGCGCAGGGCGTCGCGGCAAGTCTTTCTAGAGACGCCTTGGTTGGTCTTCCCGGCAAGCTCCTCTTGCCGGGGACTTTGTCCTTCCCGGCAAGCTCCTCTTGCCGGGGCTTTGTCTCTTTAGTTAATACTTTGTTCTTGAATGGCAGTAAATGGAAATGACGGAGGGTCTCGGCGGGTGCCCGGCGAGCCTCGCCACGGGGTGCTACGACTGCCCGTGCACAAGTTCGGGGTACTAATTGTCGGGGCGATCTCTCTGTGGCCTCGAGCACCTATGGGGCAGGGAGCCCCTTCTAGTCCGACAAGGGAGCGGAGGGCGTGCGCAGAGCAGATCGAGGTCGGGCGCTGGGGGAGACGGGCGATTTTACCCAGCTGAGCTCTCCTGAGAGATAAAACTCCTATCGCTACTTTGTGTTTGTATTTGATCTTGCTCAAGGGTGCGAAAGCGATGGTGGTGCTGTAGCGCCGAATGGATCAACTCCGCCCCACGCGCATGGGCCTCCCTTTATAGTCCAAGGGGGCACCAACAGTGGCAGCGAGGAAGAGGGGGTAGAAAGGTAAAACGCAGGTTGGTACAACAAGGATTAACAAAGGTCCCCTACCTAACTCGACGGCAGGGACAAGGGCATTTAATGCCCGCCTCTGTCGCCCCAACAAAGGCAAAGAAACGATCATAGGTGAGCCACCGTTGCCACGATGGCGCTCTTCGTTAGCCCGGCCACCTCACTCGCATGGCTGGCAAGAACGCCGCCACGCGCCCCGGATGGCCCTGGGTGACACGCTGCTGGATGCGCTGGAGTTTGGGTGGCAGCCTTGCCAGCGCAAGTGCCTTGCCGCGCCCTTCTTTGTTGTGGCGGCAGCTTGCCGCCGCCGCCTTGCCAGACGCTGCTGGCATCGCAACAAGTCTTCGGGGCGCTTTGTTATTCTTCCGCAAGCCTCTCTTGCCGGGCATTTGTTTTCTTAGTTGATACTTTGTTCTTGAATGGCAGAATAGGAAATGATGGAGGGTCTTATGGCGCCCAGAAGCCTTTGCCGCTGGGTGCTGCGATCGCCTGCAGACGAAGTTCGGGGTACTAAGGTACCCCTCTACTTTAGTACACCGACAGAGCCCCCGGCCTGGGCCATACACGGTGCCGAAGCGTTGTTGGGCCAGCCCAAAACAGCAGCACGGCACACGCGCCTGGGTCCACACAAAATCGGACTCCGCTACCACCGCTGCCTTCTCAAGAACGGCACGCGCCGATTGCGCATCGTGGAGAGAACGTGGTCAATACTTAATTCCGTGAAATGCGAACGCTTGCATCCCCGCTTATAAGCAGAGGAAACGGGCCGTTTCTACTTCCGCCACCTGCAGCCTTCCTCCAAAGCTCCGCCGCCTCCTCCGTATCCTGAATCGAGAAGAAAACAGCGCCGCCGCCGCCGCCGCTGCCGCTGCCCCCGCTGCCTCCGCCATGGCTCAAGGCCGGAAGGCGGCGGCCGCTGGTCGGCCGAGGCGCTGAGCTCGAGGCGCTATGCAAGAAGCAGTGCTTCGAGCTCACTCCGAGGCGCTATGGGCGGAGTTTTACCTCTTCCGTCGACGGAACGCGATGATCCACAAGACGCTGGGTGCTTCATGAGGTTTCCAAATCAAGAAGTGCCCCAACGGGTACTACTTCTTCCCTTTGTTCTTCTATTGCGGCTCGCCTAATTTTTTCCGATTTCTTTTGCGACATCATGAACACCTACGGTTTCATCTCGCTTGATTTCACCCCAACGCCGCTCGACAATGGCGGTTTTCGACAACTCTACGAGAACTTCGCTGGTATCCTCCCAATGTGGCCCTTTTTCCGCTATTATTTCTCCTCGGGCCGAGAAAGGGAACCCACCGCTGGGCGGAATTGCCCGACCTCCGGATGGGCATGAAGGAGATGTACTTGACGGGCGAAGCCCGCAGCAAGTGGGACGAGTGGAGGGCGGAGTGGTGCTGGATCTGTGATGCCACCGCCGCCGCTCACCAAGCTGCGCAAGACCCGGTGGTGCGTGGCAACGACCGGAGTTCTTCGTCACGGATGACGCCAAGCCGACGATCGCTACCACCCGAATCCTCCGCCAGCATGCCGGACTACAACAGGGCGCCGGGCGCGATTTCTTCGCTGTCAGACGCCTCCGCAGCGGGGGAGGCCCGCCTGCTGTTTAGCGCCCGGCGGATTTCATGAGGCTGCGCCAGGCCTCAACTTCAATTTCACGGTCATGGAGCTCGGGCGCGATGCTGAGGGAGATGTTCAAGCACGACGCCAATCACCCCGAGTGGTTCCAGCTTGGCGAGGGCGCCGCCCCTTGTGCAATACCCAATACGATCAAGATTCGCGTTAATGATGCCAGAGTGCGACTCGCATGGGATAAGCCCAAACTAGATAGAGCCCGCCGAGGTCGCAGCAATTTTTGACGACTTGTCGGAGGTGGCAGTCAATTCCGACGAAAGCGTAAGCTTTCACCCGTGCTACCACCGCTGGCGAGCTGGCGATATCGCTAGCAGGTCGAAGAGGTAGCGCAGCCGCCGCTGCGGGCGAAGTTTGGCTTCACGCCGCGGAGGCGGATGAAGAAGGCGCGGCAAGTCTTGCCGCCGGGAAGAACTTGCCGGAGAAGGCGGCGGCGAAGGGGAGGTCGAGGCCGAACGGGTAAGTCCGCCGAGGGCGCGAGCGCCAACCGCTTTCGAAAGCAACTTGCCGCAGCGGAGCCCACAGCGCAGCCCCACCCGACCGAGAAGGCGCCTGCCGAAGTCGGAGAGCCGGCAGAGGAGAAGGCCGCCCAGCAGCCGCGACGCTTATGGGACACGCTCCATCAGGCAAGTACCGCTGCCGCTGGAGGGTCCCAGTCGCGCCGCAACCGAGGCGGGTCTTCGGCCGCCACGCCGATCCCGCCGCAGCCTTCTAGAAGCGCCGAGGGAGCCTACCTCCGCCACGTCATACCGAGAGGGTACCGGAGTTCGACCTCTCCGCAATGAGCTCCGGCGACGGCGAAGAGGAGGAGGAGGAGGAGGAGTAAGGCTTTCTTCATACTGCATCTCGCTTTTCTTTTGATCCTTGTTGTTGTTTGTCTTGCATCTAATCTGCTTTCTCCAAACCCCTGCCTGCCTCGGACTTTGGCGGAGAGAGCGGGCGAAGAGGGCCAAGGTCCCCGTGGTCAACGCCGAGGACGATCCTGCTGTGGTGGCGTAAGATACGCCCGAGACCACTTTGATGGACCTGGTCCTTCCTCGCAGCAGCTCCCAAAGACAGCCCCCAACAGAAGTGCCTTGATTCACCTCCGCCGTGGGCGCAGATGGTTGCTTTCTTCTTCCGCCAACACCTTGATTGTTGACTTTTTTGTATACAGGAGCGAACAGGCCCACCAGAGCAGCCGGAGGTCGACCCGAGGTGTCGCCGGCTCGACCACGCCACCAAGGGCCGATTCTCGATATGGGAGCCCTCCGCAAGGAAGGGATCCCCGCAAGGTGGAACCAAGGAGCCCCTGGTGGAGCCCACGATCACAGAGCCTGACAGTGACCTCCCTCGCCGAGAGACTCTCCTTGGGTTCTCGCTGGTCTCCCTTTTCTACTTTTTGGGTATTTGCTTGATCTGCCCCTTCCTCTCCCTCGCCCTCGATCCTCCCTTGGGGACCCGATGGAAGCCGAGGCCACCGGCGAGGAGGGCGGGCGCGCAACACTGGGATGCCGCTACTGGTGAGGAAGAGGCCGGCGCGAGGATTCTGCAGCGAAGAGGCCGCCAAGGCCGCTGGCATAGGGGCTGGCGAGGGGTCCGCAACCGTGACCGATGACCCGGAGGATGCAGGAGCGCGAGGCGCCAGACCGACCGCCGACCTCCGCTGCTGACGCAGTCATTGGTCCGACGAGCCCCAGCCCGGGCGCTTACTTGAAAGCCGGGCGAGGGCGATATATCAAGCTCCCCGGGTATCAAGCCCTGGCGCCTGCTGAAGGAGAGGAGTTTGACGGGAGGTACTTGCCTCGCCGGCTGCTGGCAAGGCTGACAAGCCAAGCAGCAGCAGGGGCGAAGTCCGAGGAGGAGCAATTGTTCAAAGCTGGTGTCACTTATCACGCCTCGCAAGCTTAAGCTTGAGTCCCGGAAGCGCTTGTCGCAAGCAGCGGAGTTGATATAGAAAACATGCGCAGAGCTCAAGAGCCAAGAATTCAGGAGGCCCTCCGTCCATTGCTGAGGAGAGGGGCAGCTCGACGAGGCGAAGAAGGCGCTTCATCCCGAGAAGGCTAAAGCCGAGGAGCAAGCAGAGGCTTGCCGCCGAGGAGCTGTCCAATCGGACGGTGAGCTGATACAGAGGAAGGCGATTGGACAGCCATGACGAGGAGCTCGCTGTCCGGGAACAATCACTTGGCGGGCGCCAAAGAGGCGGAAGGATGCTGCTGCTGCCGGGCCGCCAGAAGGAGTTAGAGGAGAAGGTGACGAGCCGAGGCGGACGCGACAAGGAAGAATGAAGAGCTTGCCGCACTCCAGCCGCGATCGCGAGAAGGATGCACGCTACCACGGCGAATCGCAAGCTCAGCTTCCAAGAAGATCAAGGAGCTGAACGCCGCTAAGGATTCGAAAGGCCGATCTAGAGCTGAAATTGTCCACCTTGATGGATACGCCGGACGCCGCCAAGAAGCGGAAGATATCCCGAGGAAAGACCTCAAGGGTAACGAGGAGCTGCCGACGAGGGCCACCGAGACCCGTAATGCCTTCAAGACCACAAAGGAGCTCGACGGAGGGCCTCGCCAACATCGCCGCTTATTGACGAGGAGTTGGCGGAGCTGAACTTGACGGGCTTCGGTACTTCATCGAGGAGAATCTCCACCAGCCAAGCTCACGCTTTTCTTCAAGGATGTGGTGACGGTTTCCCGCAGCTCCGGAAAGGATCCCGGCAGCTGGTCAGCGAAGTCGCGCAGCATCGCGCTTTGGTCTTGGAGAAGGTGTTGGTGAAGGTCCTCTTCCGCAACCCGGCATCGACCTCTCCCAGGCCACCAAGAAGCTGCCGGAGGGCGCTGATCTTGAGGAGCTCAGGCCATCGCCGCACCCATCGTGGGACAAGGTGAACGAGGTTAGAGGTCGACGGCGGGCGCTGGATTAGGCCGCCTCTTCTCCTCCTTTTTCTTGCTGCCGCTTTTGGTTACGAGAACAATTTTAGTCAGCCACAATAAGTCATTCTTGTAATATAACTTTATTCGGTACGCTTGCTATGTTATTCCCTTTACTCACAGATCCCTTGTATGCTTTACCCCACGCTTTGAGGGACCTTGCCGCGCGAGCACACTTGCTGAAAAGCGAACATCAAGAGTTCACTGGCGGTGCTGCTCCGCAAGAAATCTTGTCGGGACTAGTTGCAGCTCACTTGTATTGTCGAGCGGGCTCGAAAGAACGCAAGGGCGATTTAGTCATGAGTCGATTCCTCCGCGCACAGGTTTTCCATACAAGGCACCTAACGCTCAAGGGATATAACTTGAAAATTTTAAGATTGACTAAGCTCAAACTTCGGCTACTTAGCTTTTCTGTCTTCTTCGTCTCGGCAAGGCTAGGTTCCTTTGAACAGCGCCCGGTCCAGACCTTTATCTCCCCCCCTAGTGAACTTGTGGGCGGAGGAATCTTCTTTTTGAGAAGAAAGAAGAGAAAATAATTATATGGGACCTTAAGGTTCTTTATCGCTTACCGGGGGTAAGTGCTGCACAAAGTGTCAGATATATATATGCAAAAGAGAAAAATGCACTGAATTTGACAAGGTGTGCAGGGCACATAAACTTTATTTACGCACGAAGGCTGCGCCCGCTTTGTACAAAGTGTTACATGCATACCGCAAGGCTTGTATAAAGGTGGTTGCCGAACAGGTCCGCAACCGTGTTTTATGGGTAAAACTTATAAGATGTTCTATGTTCCAGATTGCTCACCGAATGCCATCTTCGGTCTCAAGGCGACAGCACCGGCCTAGTGACTCGCTTTCACCCGATAAGGGCCTCCCACTTCAAGGCCAACTTGTTTGAATTCTGGCGGATTGAACGCTACCAAGAACAAGGTCGCCTCCTCGCTTCGGGCGTTAACCTTGCGGTTATGATAGCGCGCAAAGCTTGCTGGTAGCTAGCAGCTCGCGACAAAGCCTCAAGACGATCCTCCTCGAGGAGCAGCAGATCATCTTGCCGCAGCTGCTCTTGCTCAAGCTCATCATAAGCGAGCACTCGTGGCGATCCGTGATACGAAGTTCCGTGGGGAGAACCGCCTCGCCCATAGACAAAAGCAAAAGGTGTCCGCCGCTGGCTCGATGAGGTCGCCCCGACGACTGAGAACCACCGCAATCGCCGATCCAATTTTTTCCGCGACTTATTCAGCCTGCCGAAAGTTCTGGTCTTGAGCCCGCGCAACACTTCAGCGTTGCCTCTCCGCTTGACCGCTGCTTCTGGGTGAGCAATGTAAGTTAAGCAGATCCTGGTTCCAAGATCTTGGACGCATCGCATGAAGGTGTGGTCAGAACTGTGGTGCCATTGTCGGTGATGATCCCGTTAGGGATCCCAAATGGCAAACAATCGACCTAAAGAACTTGATCGCTGATTGTGCTGTCACCTTCCTCACCGGTTCCACTTCGTGCCACTTTGTGAACTGGTCGATTGCAACGCATAAGACTCAAAGCCCCGACAGCTCGGGGAAGGGGCCGAGGATGTCGAGCCCCTGCATCAAAAATGGCCAGACAAAGGGATTGTTTGGAGAGCTTGAGCTGGTTGATGAATCTGTTTGGAATGGAACCGCACGCTTCACACTTGGTTACTTGTGCAGCTTGCATCCTCGAGGGCTGTCGGCCGAAGAAGCCTTGCCGTAAAGCCTTGTCGGCAAGTGTTTTGCGCCAATGTGGTGACCACATATGCCTCCATGTATTTCCACCAACAGCTCTTGTCCATCTTCCCGGGAAATGCACTTCAATTTCACTCCATTGAATCTTCTTCTGTACAATATGTCATCGACAAACTGGTACATACTCGATTGCCGGGCTACTCTTTCCGCTTCTTCCTGCTCTTCGGGAAGTTCTCCTGTTTGAAGGAAATGGACTATCGGTTGTGCCCAGGCCGGAGCTTGTGGCTCGACAGCAAGGACTAAAGGCGCAAATGCGGCTGCGGGAACATCGGTTTCTATGGCAAGGGTCGGGGATCCTGCCGGAGCGAGATGTTCCCCGGCAAGCGTGCCAGGACACAGCTTGTCGAGAGTGTCTGCTTCGATTAAACAAGCTCCGGGGCTTGTCGGAGCGGACTGCTCTCGCCGCTTCTCTGGTTGATCCTGGGACCTTCTTGGCGGCGGTTCGGGAGCTCGCGAAAGTGGTCGCCGCAGCAACTTCTCTTCTTGTTCTGTCCAGCTTGATGGTGTGACGGATGGCTGAGTTAGCTTGAGCACAAAAATCCCTGGTTCCACAGTGCAACTTAAGTGCGGCGATTTTGACAAAGCCATCCGCGATGTCATTCTCGCGCTTCTTGGAACATGTTCCATTTGTAGGCCGCCAAAATGCTCCTCTAGCTTTCTCACTTCATCAATGTATTCTTCCATTAGCGGACTCGATAATCTTTGTTAACTTGGCGGACGCAAGTCGTGAGTCACCCCGACAATAAGCTTTTTGATCCCAAGTTCACCATGATCTCGAGTCCGCAAGCAAACCCTTGTACTGCAGATTGTTTGTTGCTTGCTCTTGGGAAAGTGCATCCGACCACATACTTGAGGTGTTCTCCGCAGGGCGCATAAGTAGCACGCCGCTCCGGGCGCTTTGCAGCTAAAAAGGCACCATCAAAGTACATGACCCATTCTTTGCTAGCTTCCTTGATGGGGATGCTTTCTCCGAGTTTCTTCGTCTCGTGTTGGCGCCCATTCCGCTTATAAATTCTGCCAAAGTCTGGCTCAATAGTTGAAGTGCTTTCAAACTTGAGGCCAAATCTTGACAATTCCAAAGGCCCACTCGACAATCCTCGCTCGCTGCTTCGGATTCTGCAGATCCTCTTCAGCCGAAAGCGAGTGACAACCGTGATCTCATGTGCTTGAAAATAATGGGGCAGCTTTGAGGCCATGAGTAGGCCAAAAGCAACTTCGCGACACCGTAGTATCTTGATCTAGCCCTCGCAAAGGGAACCGACAAAGTAAACCGGGCGCTGACCTTCTTCTTCGGTGTTTCTTCCGCAATCGCGACGGATCCATCTCTGGCGGAGCTGTAACTCGCTTGATCAGACTTGCGGGCCAGAGCTTGTCGGAGAAGCCCTCTGCTTGTCGCTGGACTCGCTTGCCGCGGCTGTTGGCTCATCGTCTGCCTCCCTCTCCGCCACTAACGCAGCACTAACCACTTGATTGGTTGCCGCGAGGTACAGCAACAACTTCTCTTGTGGCTTAGGTGCGACAAGTGTTGGAGTGGAGGACAAATATTTCTTCAAGTCCTGCAGCGCAGCCTCCGCTTCTAGAGTCCATTTCACGGGACCCGCCTTTTTCAAGATTTTGAAAAATGGCAAGGCGCGTTCGGTAGACTTGGAAATGAATCTACTGAGAGCAGCGACGCAGCCGGCAAGCCTTCGCACATCCTTGACTCGCTTTGGTGCTTCAATTTGCTCGATGGCCATGATCATGTCGGGATTGGCTTCAATCCCCCTCTGAGACACGAAGAACCCGAGAAGCTTGCCGGAAGGGACTCCAAACACACACTTCTCGGGATTCAACTTGAGATTGACCTTGCGCAGATTTGCAAAAGTCTCATCCAAATCTTGGATCAGGGTTTCTTTGTCCTGTTTTAACCACTATGTCATCCATGTAAGCTTCTACATTCCTGTGCAACTGCGGGCTCAAAAGCATGGCTGACTACTCTTGCAAATGTCGAACCAGCATTCTTAACCCGAAGGCATCCATACAAAGCAAGATGTGCCACATGGAGTAATGAATGCGGTTTTCTTCATCCTCTTCGCCATGAAGATCTGGTGATATCCCGAGTAAGCATCAAGGAAAGAAAGCGATCACATCCCGCCCAGGAGTCTATAATCTGGTCAATGCGCCGCAAGGGAATGGATCCTGGGACAGGCCTTGTTAACATCGTGAAGTCGATGCAAAGCTCGCACTTCCCGCTTGCCTTGCGCACAACCATCGGATTGGCTAACCACGCCGGATGGAGTACCTCGACCAGGCCCGCCGCTTCCAACTTCCCGATCTCCTCTCGCTATGAATTCTGATGCTCTATCGCTTGCTTTCTCGACTTTTGCTTGACGGGCCGCTGCGTGAGGGCAGACGGCAAGGTGGTGCTCGACATTTCCCTGAACACCGGGATGTCGATGGCTGCCATGCAAACACATCGACATTCGCCCGCAGAAAGTAGCGAAAGCGCTTCCTATTTAGGATCAAGCGTGGCACCGATGGTGAAGGTACCACCGTGCCGCCCTCCTTGAGGCCACTTTCTTGGTCTCCGTGAAGCTGTCTTTGCCTTCTTGCACTTGCCGGTGGAGCTCGATGAAAGGCCCTCGACGGCAAGCAAAGCACCGGGAGGTGCGCTTGTCGGAGGGCATCGAGCTACTCTTGTCGGACTTGGCTTTCTTCTTCCCCAGTGAGTTTCAGCGGCAAGTGGCTTGCACCCTGCCGCGGCCGCTGCTTCCCAGTAGATCTTGTCGGTGCAGATAAGTGCATCCTTTTTGTCACCTTGTACCGAAATGACACTTATCGACCAGCATCTTGAGCACATTGTATGCGAGGAGAGGCTGCCATGAACTTGGCAAGCGCTGGTCGGCCGAGTATCCCATTGTAGGGTAATGGGATATCGCAACATCGAATGTGACCCTCTCGCCCTGAAATTCAGCTCGCTGCCAAACGCCATCGGGCAGCAGGATCTTCCCTTGGGCTTGCTCTCACCGGATTTATCCTTGAAAGGTACCAGTTTCTTCGAGCTCATTGTCGGGATCCGGAGCTTGAGCACCGCGGAGGAAATCAGGTTCAGGCCGCGCCCGCCAACCAACATCTTCGTGACCTTGAGGTTGCGGATTGTTGGTGAGACCAACATCGGCAAGCACCGACCGCAGTGATGCGATCAGGTGGTCTCAACATCGAAGATGATGGGCGGTTGACCACTTCGAGGCTTGCGCGCCGACGGTCGGGTTCACCAGATTCACCTCTCGCACCCACCGCTTGAGCTGGCGGTGCGAGGTGTGCAGAGAGGCGCCGCCGATGCACAACACCTCCGTCAGCTTCAAACTCTTGGTCATCAGTCCCATCTTCCTCCATCTCATCATCCTCATCTTCATCTTCGCCCTTGTCGCGCCACGAGGAGGCTCGTCTCCTTGCCGCTGCTTGGCCTTGCCGCGGTGCCTCCCCGGCGGGAAGCTTTGCCGGATCCCCCGCCACCTCCCCGGCTCTATCATATCGCGGGCGCCAGACTAGCTTTCAGAGTTCGCCATCCGCTCCACTTTCTTGCAGGTTTGGAGGTCATGGCCGCTGGTGTGGTGAATCTTGCAATACCGCTTGCCGGAGCTATCCCGCTTGTCGGCGGCTACCACAGCCTCGCCGAGTCATCGGCTTTGGCCTTGTCGGAGCCGCCCATTGCCGAATGCTCAACAGCTAGCACATCCTTAGCCTTTCTTCCTGTTGTTCGCCTCCTGTTCTTCCTTGTCATGCGGCATCCTCACTGCCGATCCTTCGCTTCCCGCAATCTCTCCGGGATTTTCTCCTCCTCAAATTTCGCGGCCGTCAGACCCGACTCAATATCACATCGATCTAGCTCAGAACACCTCATATCACTTTGCGGCCTCACGCACGTATTCCCACGGTGTCGCCATTTTGCCCGAACCGCTTATGCTTTTGGCACACGATATGATAGTGTCGCTAGCATCCATATGAAAAGGAGCCCGGCTGACATGGCTAGTCATAAACCCAAAGTGGCACAGACTTACAGGACAGCATCCATGACCCAGCTTCAAACGTGTCGGTCATCACGAGTAAGTTCCGGCTGTAGCACTGGCTAGCAGATTCGTGAACCGGGTCAGAAGCGGCTAACAGACTCGGTACTAACGCGTGACATTTCAAGGGACGTATACAGAACGAAGAAGGACACATGCCGCCAGCCTATGTGTTCCGGAGCAGTAGCAAGCTACCATGGCTCGGTGGAAACACTAGGAGACATTTCCCAATAAGAGAGGCTACTAAAGATAAAACAATTAGATAGCCGATCCCACACATACCAAGCATTTCAATAGCATACACACAATATGCTCGATATGTGCAAATACAACATGGCATCACAACATGACTCTACGACTCAAGTATTTATTGATTAGGCTCCGAGGAGCGAGATATTACAAACATGGGTCTCACGACCCAACACTCAGAGCATACAAGTCAAAACACATGCGGAAGCTTAACATGTCTGAGTACGTACATCTACAAATGAAAAAGGCTTAGAAGCCCGACTATCTACTGATCTCGCCGAGGGCACAAGATCGTAGCTGAGGTAACAAGCTAAACGTCAAGTCCACGTGGAACTACTAGCGAGACTCAAGTCTCTCTCGCAAAAACATAAAATAGGCAAACGTGAGTACAAATGTACCCAGAAGACTTACATCGTAACTAACTACATATGCATCATTATCAACAAAAGGATGGTGGAGTTTAACAAAAGAAGCCAGCTTTGACTCGTGGCTATCCTAAACTACTTAATCGCAAGTAACTCTTTGAGGTGGCGCACACGAGTCCACATATTCACCATATCAATACACCACTATGGATCCGCCTCCGCCTCCCTACGAGAACGCCATCCATAGCACTCACGCTTATCTTATGATTTTAGAGTATCCACTTTCACTTGTCTATGAACTGCACAGCAACCCAGAAGTCCTTTACCGCGGACACGGCTATTCAATAGATGATGTTAACCCCGCAGGGTGTACTTCTTCACACACGCTCACCACTTACCGCCGCATACACGACATGTACTGCAACCTTCAAGCGAAGCCCAACGGGGTGTCGGCCACGGCCTACCTAAACACTCAAGTCCCTAGTCCAGGTTTATCGCCTATTTGGGTTCCATCTATGAGGAGTTCCGCCAAGTTTCGCCACAGCATCCAAACGATGTGAACAGGTTCCCGAGATACCAAACGGCATCCGCAGACACGTACACGACTCTACCGATCATAGCCCACCCTTACGGTCAGCGCTGTCCACGGCCTCCAAGAGGCTACAAACACCGAAACTACTTGCAACTCCCCGGACGTAAGACTATGGTGAATAAGAAGCCGAGAGGGTCCATTGGTTTCGGGCCCAATGCATGGTAGTAGCTGATTCATGGATCACAAACACGTAACTCAGGCCCTAAGGACGGCTTCAATGAGACAACCCACCATGTACTCCTACATGGCCTCTCACCGATACCTTTTACCAAATCGTGTTCACACACTTAGCTCACACACAATAGGACATGTTCACACACCTCCGATTCATCCTCGATGAATCGGACCGACTCAACTCTAAGCAAGAGCAGTGCATGACAAACAAGCATGTATGAGTAGGCACAACAGGCTCAAACAACTCCTACTCATGCTAGTGGGTTTCATCTATTTATCGTGGAATGACAGTCATGCAAAGGACAAGGGGTTCAGCTACCGCAGCAAGTAACAAATGATTCGTTGTTGTCCTAATGCAGAAAAGAGAGCAGGAGCGAGAGAGTGGGATTATATCGAATGAACAAGGGGTTTTGCTTGCCCGGCACTTCAAGATAATATAGTTCTTCATCGGTGTCATCGAACTCGCTGCTGAAACATCGCCTACCAAGAGGGACAGACACCGCAATGAGAAGAGATACAATCAATGCAATGCACAATATGATGCATGCTATGACATGGCATTATGAATGTGTTTTGGGCTAATGCAAGCTAGAACAGATTGAGATGAGTCCATTTGAACCAAAGATTCAAATGCAAACCCATTTTAAGAGGTTATATTAATGTATTAACTTGTTTCATCTAAACAGCAGTGTTAAGTTGTTCTAACATGCATGAAACCAGTGCTGATGGATAGATTGGATTTTTCTGATCATTTTTCATATATAATTTATCTCATTTGGAGTTACGGTTGAATTTATATGAATTTTAGAAGTTTTGGTTATTTTCTAGAATTTCTTATATAAAAATAAATCCAGAAAATAAGTTATCGCAAGTCACCGACATCATCATGACGTCAGAGAGTCAACAGGCGCCTCAGTCAAACCCGACGGCTGGGACCCACATGTCGCTGACTAACTAACTAATCTAAATTAATTAGTGTTAAACTACTACTAACTAAAAATGTTAGTGGTAATAATTAAACTTAATTAAAACTAAACTAGGATTAGCCGGAGCCTAGGCCCACTTGTCGTCGACTCGGGGTCAAACCCTGTGTCGATCAGTCAACCTGCCATGCGATTTGTCGCCGGGCGATTTACGTAAACGGCGGGCGTTTCGGGATTGCGACATGTGGAACTATTCGAGGCGCCATGGCTCTACGGAAAGTCGGGCGATCCCACAGATCCAACGGTGCAACCGGGCGAAGCTGGGTGGCCGGAGCTCACCGAATGAAGCTCACGGCGGCGCCGGGCGTCGGGTGAACTGGTTTCGGGTTAGGGAGCACGACAGAGGCGAGAGGGTGTTACGACCTCCTGGGTTGCACTGAGCACGACGGTGGGCTCGGAAACGAGCTTCGGTGGCTGTGGCCACGGCCACGCCATGGCCGGCGGCGAGAAGCTCTCGGCCGCGGTGGAGAAAGAAGCTAGGGGATGAGCGCGAGCTTGAGAGAGGGGGGAAGAGGAAGAGGGGCTCACAGTGGATCGAACGGAGGGATCGGCGAGCTCAGGGAAGCTTCTGCGACGGCGAATTTACGGCGGCGATCTCCGGGCACTGGGGATGAGGGAGACGGCATGAGCGGCGATGCAGGGCTCCCGCAGTCGAACGGGCTTGCGTAGACGATGCAGGAGACGATGTCGGTTCTTCTGGGCTTATCGGCAGGGCGAGGGGTGGCAGATGGCTACGGTGGTTGCGAGCGACGTCGGCGGCGGCTCTCGGTCATGGGGGGGAAGCAAAGGAGCGAGGGGGAGGGAGGTCCAGAGAGCGAGGGAGAAGTGAGAGGGGGTCTGGGAGGCGCGTGGCGTCACCGGGGCGTCGAGGAGGAGCCAAGCAGGCTGGGAGGGAGGAGGTGGCCGGGCACGTGAGCCAAGGCCACCGAGCAGCTTCGGGGCGAGGGGGAGGAAGACGACAGGGAGAAGCGGCGGTGGGCTGGGCCAGGCCTCACCACAAGGCTTGGCCAGTGGGTTGAGAGGTGAGCCTGTAGTCCTTCCGCTCTCTCTTTGCTTTTCCTATTTCTGTTTTTTTTGTGTTTTTTTCTGTGTTGTTTTAGTTTAGTAAAATACTAAACCATTTTATAAAATCCTGAAAATAGTTATGTGGCTAGAACTAAATATATACCAAACCACATAAAATGTTCCAAGATATTGGACATATATCATTTATATATCAAATATATATCCAATGCAAATAGTTATTGAATTTATTTCAAAGGCCCAAAATAATTAACTCGAGATACCAAAAATATTGTTTTGAGTTTTACCTCTTGCAATATTTTCAGGACTAAGAGGAACATTTTCTTGGACTTCTTTGAGAAGATTTTAATGTTGATCATTTTTAGAAGGTTTCTGAGGCTTTGAAAATGCCTCAATTCAAATTTCATTTGAATTAAAACATGATGCACACATGAGGGTCTAACCTAGTGCATAACAGAACTAGGGATGTGACAACTCACCCCCACTAAACAAAAATCTCGTCCCGAGATTCAAGCGTAGGGTAAGGTGAAGGGGGAACGCAAACTAGCACAATCTTTACGATCCAGGGTGCACTTCAAATGAACGTTGATTCAATCACCATCATTGCCTTGATGTCTTGCTCTAAGAACCCTAATCGACATGACAACAAGAGGAGAAAGAAAACTCTAGAAGGATCGTTCTTCTCGAAGATCGAACAACTTGGGATCATCTCACGGGGTGAGTCATGGCAACATTTCTCGAGCTGAGACACGAGGCACACAACTAGAGGAATGGAGTGGAACGGATGGCGAAGGTTCACTAGGTAGACAACAATTCCACACTTAAGAAGGTGGTGAATGGTTGTCAACGAAGCGAAAGCGTTGTTGCTATGATACCATAACGATGCACCTTAGGGAAGCTGACTCGTAGAAGTATCCCCTTAAGTGGCAAAAGAATTACCTTTGATTCAAAGATCATTGAAACTCGTTATACCAGCCTAAGGCAATTCACAAACGATCATTTGAAGGAGTCCGAAAAAATGACATTCTCGGGCCAGAATGGATGATGTGGATTACCTTGTTGAAAACAACACAAGGGATGATTTTAGTAACTAGGGAGAAGCTCAACAGTAGAGAGTGAGTCCACTGTTGAAAGGGTTATAGCATAACCGAGGAAACTGAGAGCACTATGCAATTAATGCCGACAATAAAACCTAGCACTTACGCGTGCTCTCAAGAACTTGAGCATTTCCATATTCCTCAAGGTTTTACCACCATCCGTGTCAAGGATCCTGGCAACACAACATACTACCATGATGTATAGCGATGGACGATGCAGATGCAAAGGAAGATAACACCTTCTCAGATTTCACCTTAGCGAGGCCAAGAGGACTAAATCTGGATGATCGACCGAGAGTCATTTAGCACTCCGCTTCTAATGTTCTCCTTGATGTACTAGCGTATCCCATTCATTCAAATGGTTTGGTTCCCAGAACATCAAGTAAAAGATCGGACCTCGGGAACTTAAGAATACATAAGGAACAGCTAAGGAGTAAATCCTACGAAGTCCTTATGGGGAGGTGACCAACTTCTTCAATCAAGATACTACAATAATAGGTCTTCCGGCGGGGTGTGTGTTGGCCACGACATCCATTTTACCGATTATCGATAGACCAGTATTATAGTTCTTGGGAAATGTCCCAACCATCATATCTGCCTGAGATTCAGATCTGGTTGGTGTCAGATTATTCCAGACTCATCAAGTCTAGAAAGTAAAATGAAAGTTTGCAACTCAAATTGACGAGAAGACGTTGCGAGATTCTCAGGAAATGGACTACGGTAGTAAGCTCCAAAACATGAGCTGGTTCTGCCAATACATGTGAACACGTTGTCCGAGACAAGCATGACCACACAGTAGTCTTGTAGTAAAACACTACCGAGTTCTGGTGGGGAACCATCATCGAGGATAACGAAATCTTGTACAAATCCGTCTGGTACCTTCGGGACTAGCACTTAGAACTTATTAACCTTGAACAAATCAATCAAGGGCTTGGTGTGCTAGGGATACATATAGAATGGAGGTTGCAAGTCTCCGAACCACGTAATACTTCGCACGATGCATGACCGACTTGGGATGATTCCAGAGAAGAAAACAAGCTTTCAAATCCACGGCGGCAACTTGCATCAAATGCACATGAACTAAAGGAAGTCACTTACATCCGAACATATGCTTCATGAGCTAGCATGAACAAATGCTTTAAAAGTTTCCAATACTAGCTTGATGTTCAACACTAATCATGGAGGAGATAAAATGTTGCCGATGGGCTCAACAACAATTCATCTAGGTTTCCATATAGGTGGAATTCCAAAATTATGTGAACAAGGTGATAGCATCGGTCGCATTAAAGGATATAACGTGTATACCCGAGGAAACAATCACGGGTAAGACACATTAAGAACATCATTGGTTCAGATTTGATTTGAGGATAGCCCACACTCAAATCAAAGTTTTTGGCAAGACAATAGCTCCAGCAACTGGTCTCAAGGATCAATTGGTGAAGATATCATCTTTCTTCAACACACATAAAAAAATATCCCTTAAATGAACTAAGCCAGGCAATCTTTATCTTCCAACTCTCCAAGTTGTTGTTTGGCTTAACCAACTAGCTCAGGGGTATCCAGCATGGATTCTTGGAGAAAGGGTGGTTTACATGAAACCAACTTGATCACGAACTCAACATAGCGGTCAGGTGACAACCTGGTGATACCTCCGAGAAGATATTCGGAAAATCACGAACCACCGATAAGTTACTAAGCTCGAGAACAATCTTGCTTTCCAGGGCAAGACGATATGATCAATAGAGCAAGGGTTTGACAAAATCCTAACTCATTGATCGAAGGGTGCACCAGGGAAAATGGACTAGGTAGCACAATCATACTTAGGGTGATGATTCCATAACCAACACACTAAGGATGAGATTATCGTCCATTTAACTACCAAGCAACGGAGTTGCTAGCAGTATTGATTTCACACACCACGATTCACTTGTCGGTATTCCGGTTGCAAAAACATGGGGACCGAGAAATGAATAATGATAGTGGGAGGTATCACTGCGTCAAGAATTCATAAGAGGTAGTGCAATTCTCATGACACTCTTGATATAAAGATGGTAATACTCCAAGGTAGAACAGGGCAAAAGCTGGATTAGCATTTTGATCTATGGAATACAACCGCTTTGACCCAATCCTAGATATGGATGAGGTTCTGGAGTTTGTTTCTCCTAGTCATTCTGGAATAGAATGGCTTGACGGACCACAGAAGTAAAAGACATCGATGAACACGAACGCACGACTACTCCTGACTATCAATCGATAGACGAAGGTCAGTATATAACTAAAGGGGGACAACTCAAGGAACATACGATTTTCTGAGTTGTGGATGCATAGATTAGTATGTCGAACCAAGTTCAACAAATTTCTTCCAAATAATCCATGCGGAAAGGTAGAACTGGCAGAGTCACAATATAAAATGGAGAACTCATCAAGAGCAGACCTGTTGTGATCTTTTGATCCAACAAACTTCTGCCATAAGCGGTTCATAGTATTTGGAAGAAGGAAATACCACGGACCTCGAGGACTATCGCAAAGGTTACTAATAACCTAAAGGAACTAGCAACACTATCAACACGAGGTAAGTAGAGTGAATCTTGGGTCAAGAACCCAGGAGTAGAATACTTACTACTAAATGGCATCACGGGATGCTTTCAAGAATGGTGGCCAGAATCATCACACCGGGAACACAAAACATGGCTAGACTCCTAGATGATCCCCTAAGACACCTAGGGTCATAATAATAATTCCAACATATATGTCAAGGCAATAAATTACCTCAACGCACCGGTTAGTGTGCTTATTCTGACCATAAAGGACATTAGGAACGGAAAGAAAGGATTTGCAAATGCATCAGATTGTTTAGAAACCTGGGATGAGTCGGACAGCATAACGGCTGTAATGCTCAAAAAGTTTGGAGACATGCTACAAAATGGTGGCATAGCCACTCCAAAGCACCATATCAAGGTTTCGAGATCAACAGTTATGAACATACTAAGTAGTAAACCGAGCTGAGATTTGAAACTAACAATTCTACAAGTCTATGGATTAGTAACACGCCATCCTCGATAGATAGATGAGAAGGCCTAGTTCTTAATCCCCGTGAGAAGAGAAGAGGATGACTCAGATCAAGGCCATGAGGTATAAGGAGTAAAAAGAGCCTTACGTTCCATCCCACAATCAATTCCCTTATATAACTAAAGCATTTCTAGACTCAACTTCGACCAGTTTGGCTTGGAGAACCTACAGCAAATAAGCTCGATACCAAAGCTGTCAGACCCCGACTCAATATCACATCGATCTAGCTCAGTAACACCTCATATCACTTTGCGCCTCACGACGGTATCCCCACTGGTGTCGCTTACCTTTTGCCCGAACCGCTTATGCTTTTGGCCCACGATATGATAGTGTCGCTAGCATCCATATGAAAAGGAGCCCGGCTGACATGGCTAGTCGAAACCCAAAGTGGCACAGACTTACAGGACAGCATCCATGACCCACTTCAACGTGTCGGTCATCAGCGAGTAAGTTCCGGCTGTAGCACTGGCTAGCAGACTTCGTGAACCGGCAGTAGCGGGCTAACAGACTCCAGACTAACGCGTGACATTTCAAGGGACGTATACAGAACGAAGAAGGACACATGCCGCCAGCCTAAGTGTTCCGGAGCAGAGCAAGCTTACCATGGCTCGTGGAAACACTAGGAGACATTTCCGTAAGAGAGGCTACTAAAGATAAACAATTAGATAGCCGATCCCACACATACCAAGCATTTCAATAGCATACACACAATATGCTTGATATGTGCAAATACAACATGGCATCACAACATGACTCTACGACTCAAGTATTTATTGATTAGGCTCCGAGGAGCGAGATATTACAAACATGGGTCTCACGACCCAACACTCAGAGCATACAAGTCAAAACACATGCGGAAGCTTAACATGTCTGAGTACAGACATCTACAAATAAAAAGGCTTAGAAGCCTGACTATCTACCAGATCCTGCCGAGGGCACAAGATCGTAGCTGAGGTAACAAGCTAAACGTCGAAGTCC
Organism: Aegilops speltoides; assembly: GCA_021437245.1. NCBI lineage: Eukaryota > Viridiplantae > Streptophyta > Magnoliopsida > Poales > Poaceae > Aegilops > Aegilops speltoides. The sequence continues at coordinate 62,327,960 of CM038142.1, forward strand.
ACGTGGAACTACTAGCAAGACTGAAGTCTCTCTGCAAAAACATAAAATAGGCAAACGTGAGTACAAATGTACCCAGCAAGACTTACATCGTAACTAACTACATATGCATCATTATCAACAAAAGGGATGGTGGAGTTTAACAAAGAAGAAGCCAGCTTTGACTCGGTGGCTATCCTAAACTACGATCGCAAGTAACTCTTTGAGGTGGCGCACACGAGTCCACATATTCACCATATCAATACACCACTATGGATCCGCCTCCGCCTCCCTACGAGAACGCCATCCATAGCACTCACGCTTATCTTGCGATTTTAGAGTATCCACTTTCACTTGTCTATGAACTGCATGTGCAACCCAGAAGTCCTTTATCATGGACACGGCTATTCAATAGATGATGTTAACCCCGCAGGGTGTACTTCTTCACACACGCTCACCACTTACCGCCGCATTACACGACATGTACTCGTAACCTTCAAGCGAAGCCTAACGTGGGTGTCGGCCACGCCTACCTAAACACTCAAGTCCCTAGTCCAGTTTATCGCCTATTTGGGTTCCATCTATGAGGAGTTCCGCCAAGTTTCGCTCACAGCCCCAAACGATGTGAACAGGTTCCCGAGATACCAAACGGCATCCCAGACACCGTACACGTGACCTACCGTGATCACAGCCCACCCCTACGGTCAGCGCTGTCCACGGCCTCCAAGAGGCTACAAACACTAGAAACTACTTGCAACTCCCCGGATGTAAGACTATGGTGAATAAGAAGTTTAGAGGGTCCATTGGTTTCGGGCCCAATGCATGGTAGTAGCTGATTCATGGATCACAAACACGTAACTCAGCTTCCTAAGGACGGCTTCAATGAGACAACCCACCATGTACTCCTACATGGCCTCTCACCGATACCTTTACCAAATCGTGTTCACACACTTAGCTCACACACAATAGGACATGTTCACACACCTCTCGATTCATCCTCGATGAATCGACCGACTCAACTCTAAGCAAGAGAGGTGCATGACAAACAAGCATGTATGAGTAGGCACAACAGGCTCAAACAACTCCTACTCATGCTAGTGGGTTTCATCTATTTATCGTGGAATGACAGTCATGCAAAGGACAAGGGGTTCAGCTACCGCAGCAAGTAACAAATGATTCGTTGTTGTCCTAATGCAGTAAAAGAGAGCAGGAGCGAGAGAGTGGGATTATATCGGAATGAACAAGGGGGTTTTGCTTGCCTGGCACTTCTGAAGATAATATAGTTCTTCATCGGTGTCATCGAACTCGTCGTTGAAACATCGTCTACCAAGAGGGGACAGATACCGGCAACAGAGAAGAGATACAATCAATGCAATGCACAATATGATGCATGCTATGACATGGCATTATGAATGTGTTTTGGGCTAATGCAAGCTAGAACAGATTGAGATGAGTCCATTTGAACCAAAGATTCAAATGCAAACCCATTTTAAGAGGTTATATTAATGTATTAACTTGTTTCATCTAAACAGCAGTGTTAAGTTGTTCTAACATGCATGAAACCAGTGCTGATGGATAGATTGGATTTTTCTGATCATTTTTCATATATAATTTATCTCATTTGGAGTTACGGTTGAATTTATATGAATTTTAGAAGTTTTGGTTATTTTCTAGAATTTCTTATATAAAAATAAATCCAGAAAATAAGTTATCAAGGTCACCGACATCATCATGACGCCAAGAGGTCAACAGGCGCCTCAGTCAAACCTCGACGGCTGGGACCCACATGTCGCTGACTAACTAACTAATCTAAATTAATTAGTGTTAAACTACTACTAACTAAAAATGTTAGTGGTAATAATTAAACTTAATTAAAACTAAACTAGGATTAGCTGGAGCCTAGGCCCACTTGTCACCGATTTCGGGGTCAAACCCTGTGTCGATCAGTCAACCTCGCCGGGCGATTTGTCACGCAGCATTTACAGTAAACGGCGGGCGGCTCGATTGCGATATGGGAACCATTCGAGGCGCCATGGCTCTACGGAAAGTCGGGCGATCCTGCAGATCCAACGGCAACCGGGCGAAGCTAGGGTGGCCGGAGCTCACCGAATGAAGCTCACGGCGGCGCCGGCGTCGGGTGAACTGGTTTCGGGTTAGGGAGCACGACAGAGGCAGAGAGGGTGTTACGACTCCGGGTTGCACCGAGCACGACGGTGGGCTCGGAACGAAGCCGGTGGTTGGGCCACGGCCACGCCATGGCCGGGCGGCGAAGCTCTCGCCGCGTGGAGAAAGAAGTTAGGGATGAGCGCGAGCTTGAGAGAGGGGGAAGAGGAAGAGGGGCTCACAAAGGATCGAACGGAGGGATCGGCGAGCTCGGGGAAGCTTCTGCGACGGCGAATTTACGGCGGCGATCTCCGGGCACCGGGGATGAGGGAGACGGCGTGGGCGGCGATGCAGGCTCCTGCAATGAACGGGCTGGCGAGACGATGCAGAGACGATGGTGGTTCTTCTGGGCTTATCGCCAGGGCGAGGGGTGGCCGGTGGCCACGGTGGTTGCGAGCGACGGCGGCGGCGGCTCTCGGTCATGGGGGGGAAGCAAAGGAGCGAGGGGGAGGGAGGTCCAGAGAGCGAGGGAGAAGTGAGAGGGGGTCTGGGAGGCGCGTGGCGTCACCGGGGCGTCGAGGAGGAGCCAAGCAGGCTGGGAGGGAGGAGGTGGCCGGGCGCTGGCCTGCACGCGCCACCGAGCAGCTTCGGGCAAGGGGAGGAAGACGACAGGGGAGAAGGGCGGTGGGCTGGGCCAGCCTCACCCACAAAGCCGGGCAGTGGGTTGAGAGGTGAGCGCCAGGTAGTCCTTCTGCTCTCTCTTTGCTTTTCCTATTTCTGTTTTTTTGTGTTTTTTTCTGTGTTGTTTTAGTTTAGTAAAATACTAAACCATTTTATAAAATCCTGAAAATAGTTATGTGGCTAGAACTAAATATATACCAAACCACATAAAATGTTCCAAAGATATTGGACATATATCATTTATATATCAAATATATATCCAATGCAAATAGTTATTGAATTTATTTCAAAGGCCCAAAATAATTAACTTCGAGATACCAAAAATATTGTTTTGAGTTTTACCTCTTGCAATATTTTCGTGGACTAAGAGGAACATTTTCTTGGACTTCTTTGAGAAGATTTTAATGTTGATCATTTTTAGAAGGTTTCTGAGGCTTTGAAAATCCCTCAATTCAAATTTCATTTGAATTAAAACATGATGCACACATGAGGGTCTAACCTAGTGCATAACAGAACCAGGGATGTGACAACGTGCACACTTGTCGGCGAGAGCATAGAGCTCTCTAACATCTTCGATCTTGCACATCGCCATCTCTCCTCATCTCGCGTACGCACGCTCGATGAAACGCTACGATAATCGCGCAGGGTGGACGCTCGATGTTGCGCTGCACTTGGCCAATCTCAAGATGTACTTGCATTGGGGCTCTCCTCCTTCCGACGAAAGCAGAGACGCTTCTCTCGCCATGGGGTTTGTGGTCGCCGTGAAGGCGCCACAAACCGATGACACAGTCCGCCCATGAAGAGATGGAGCCGTCCGCAAGTGCATGAGCCAAGATCCGACGCGGCTTGAGCACCAGCGGAAGTAGTTGGCGAGGATCTTCGCCGCGCTTCCGCAGCCTCGCACCGCGATGGTGTAGATGCCGAGGAACTCCGACGGATGTATCCTGCCATCGCATTTCTCGCACGCCTCGCTTGAAGTTCTGGTTTTGGGCCATCAACTTGCCGAGCTCGGGTGAACGCAGGGCAACCTGCCGCGTATGGCAAGTCGCCCGTTCCCCGGTGCATGTATATCGACAGGGTCCAGACGCTGGTCGGATGGACGCCGCGCTTCTCCTCGCGCCGATGCGAAAAGGAAGGTTTTCGCGCCGCCGTTTGGAGAACATGGCGCTGATCACGGCGAAGTTCGCGGGTCCGACGACCGTGGAGTCGCTGCCGGGTTGGTCCGACGAGCCGGGCGATCTTTGCCTTCGGGCTGGGAGTGCAGGAGGTGGCGCCCAGCGGTCTTGTCGGCGCGGCTTGCGCTGGGCGCTTTGCCGAGGCTTCGGCGCGCTGTCGCTGGGCTTGTCGCCGCTGGCGGCCGATGAGGTCAGATATGGTCATCCTCCGCCATCAATCTTGTGTGGCGCCGAGGGTAATCCAGAAGCAGCCGGGCTCGCCAGCGCTTCCTCTCGCTGTCTTGGGTGGCGGTGGCGACGAGCGCGCGAGGAGCGGATAAAGCTCGACTCCCAACTGGTTGGGAGGTGCCACACCCGCCCGGGCGACAAGATTCACTCGGCCAAAGATGCCGTGTGCATGCCGACCTCGAGCGCCCCGCGACTCCACCAGCTTAGCCTTGCTCCACGCGAGCACGGTGCTAGGAGCACCGGGCGTTGTCGACCTTGCACCTCCCGTGAAGGGTGCGGTGTCTCGCACGGTCGCCGACGCTATGCAGGCCTTGTTTTTGGACCCGGTGACGACGTGAGTCCCACTGCCGGGCGCCCGCTCCCTTCGCTGGCGCCCACTCCACCGCCCGCTGTTCGGCGGTGGTGGTAGAATCGATGTAGACGGAGCGCCACCTCCGGCTTCTTCTTCGTGGCATGTTGATGAAGGTGTTGATGAAGCGCCGAGACCGGATCGATGCTCACGACTCGACGCGACCCCTACCTGGCGCGCCAAAGATGTCGGGGCGATCTCTCTGTGGCCTCGAGCACCTATGGGGCAGGGAGCCCCTTCTAGTCCGGCAAGGGAGCGGAGGGCGTGCGCAGAGCAGATCGAGGTCGGGCGCGCGGGGGCGACGGGCGATTTTTACCCAGCTTCGGAGCTCTCCGGAGAGATAAAACTCCTACTGTTGCTTTGTGTTTGTATTCGATCTTGCTCAAGGGTGCGAGCGTATGGTGGTGCTGTGTGCGTCGAAATGGACCGAACCCCCCCCCCCTACGTGCGCATGGGCCTCCCTTTTATAGTCCGAAGGGGGCACCAATAGGTGGCAGCGTAGGAAGAGGGGGTAGAAAGGTAAAAACGCAGGTTGGTACAACAAGGATCAACAAAGGTCCCCTACCTAACTCGACGGCAGGGACAAGGGCATTTAATGCCCGCCTCGTCGCCCTAACAAAGGCAAAGAAACGATCATAGGTGAGCCACCGTTGCCACGATGGCGCCTCTCACAGCCCGCTACACCCGCCCGCGATGGCTGTGTAACGCTTGCCACGCGCTCGATGGCCCTGGGTGACACGTCGCTGGATGCGCTGGAGTTTGGTGAATTTTGCGGCTGCAAGTGCCTTGCCGCTGCCCTTCTTTGTTGTGCCGCAAGCTTGTCGGTCACTGGCCTTTGCCGGACGCTGCGGGCGCCGCAGCAAGTCTTCCGGGGTGCCTTTGTTGGCCTTCCCGCAAGCTCCTCTTGTCGGGGCCTTTGTTTTCTCGCTGATACTTTGTTCTTGAATGGCAGTAATAGGAAATGATGGAGGGTCTTATGGCGCCAAGCAAGCCTTGCCACGGGTGTTGCGATCGCCTGCAGACGAAGTTCGGGTACTAAGGTACCCCTACTTTAGTAATAATCGACACTAAGGTACCCCTACTTTAGTACAATCGACAGAGCCCCGGCTCGGGCCATACACGGTGTCAACGTTGTTGGGCCAGCCCAAAACAAAGGCACGGCACGCGCGGGCCTGGTCCAACCGAATCCACTCAGATCCACCGCCCCTCCCAGAACGGCACGCTGCCAATTGCAGCGCCGTGGAGGCGGTGGCGGCGCATTTTCGAGGCGCCCACCCCGTGATCATGGGGCGGGGCGCAGTTATCTCACCTGTCGCCTCGGCTCTGCATCTCCGCCACGCGGCTCCCATGCGCGTGGGGTCGCGGACGGTGGAGGTGGGAAACTGAGCCGTCACGGGCGGAGGCAGCGGGTCGGCTCCGATTCCCTGCCCTTCCCGTGCTCTGATTCGTCGAGCGGGGCGGCCGAGCCCCCACCTCGCTCCTTTAAGAAGGGCGAGAGGGGAGCGCAGAAACCCGCACTTCTTCATCCTCTCCTTTCTTCAACTTCTGCTCCCCTTCCTCTCATCCGCCATGGAGGAAGGGAACCCTGGCCCTTCATCGGTGGCAGCGAGGGTCGCTGCCAGCAGCGATCCTCCCTATCCCTCACCCGTGGTGGCAGAACCAGCCCCAAGGGGGAGAGGGAGGGGCGCGTCGGGCGCAGGTCGAGGGCAAGGTCGAGGCGCGCGGGAAGAGGCGGCCGGGTGGCGCGGCTTGCTTCGCCGGGCGGTTCTCTCTCCCGGCGGTCCACACGGGATGACCTTGGGAGTTCTTCGCTGTTGCACTGGCACCCCTGCAGCTGCCTCCGCTTCCGCCCGCTTATAGCGCGATGGAGCCGGACCCGCCGAGACACCGAAGTTTATGCATGAGGGCTGCGGATCAGCGGCACGCGAGTCAGCCATGTGATCCCCATCCCCCGCGTGATGTATCTTGATCGAGGATGGAAGACGCTTGCTCGCATCCATAGCTTGACGGCGGGTTTACCTCCATTTCGTTAATGGATGGCGACTCCTCTCCGGCTAAGGTCTTCGGGACTCCGCACCCGGGCGAGATGCTGCGGACAGCTCCTCCGAGAAGCGAAGACTCTCCTCGAGCGAGAGTGACGAGGAGGGAGCGACAGTGACGACGAGGACGGCGGGTCCGACCAGGCGCCGAAGGCCGCCACAGGCCACCGGCGACCCGATCATCCGGGTTGCCGGCCTTATGAACTCCCCGGTCGCCTCCTGGGCGGGCGAGAGGAGGCTGCGGAAGAGGAAGAGGGTTGGCGGCAAGGCCGCTGTCGGAGTACGAGGGCGTGGTGCCTCGACAGCATGCTCGACGCCCCGCCGCCCCATCTTCGACCTCGCGCCCGGGCGCCTGCTTCGGCCAAGCTCCCGGCCGCCCCGGACGCTCTCTTGGTGTCTTCGCACCCGTAGCTCACCTAGGCGCTTTTGCCTCTTCTCGCCTCGACCTACCTCCCGAGAAGGGGGACAATAAAAGGATTACTGCAACTTATCTTTTCACTTTGTAAGCCTTCGGCCTTAGTTGCATCTAAAACTAGTAATCCTCTCTTTCATGTTTTTCATCCCGTATGGACTGTACCCAAATGGGATGTTTTTAATGAAAAGAGGAAGCTTACACGCTACATCCTTTACTTGTTTCTCGGCCTTGTATGTTTTTACCCCACGCTTTGAGGGGACTTGCCGCGCTAACACGCTTATTGAGTGCGGAACATCAGCAGCAGTTCCATGGCGTGCCGCCCCGCAAGAAACCTTGTCGGGCTAATTGCAGCTCACTTGTATTGTTGAGCGGCTCGAAACAAATCAAGGGCTTAACTTAGCCCCGAGTCGATTCCTCCGTGCACAGGTTTTTCACACAAGGCACAGTCGTTCAAGGAATATAACTTCGCGCTCCTCAGTCCATAAAAGGATGCATGATGAGGGATGAAAAACTTATCTATTATTGCAGCCCCCAGCAATTCGGGCTTGTCGGGGGTGAGTCTTGGTACTTGCAGCCCCCAGCGATGTTGGCTTGCCGGGGCCCAGGTGCCAGCGCACCTTTCTTCGCTTTCCTTGTTCTTGCCGCTGCTAGATGTGTCATAGGAACAATCTCTTAGAGAGTGGCAAGTTATTTACTGTAATATAACTTAATTCTGAGTAGAGCTTGCTATGTTATGCCCTTTACTTGATTCGGTGCCTTGTATGTTTCTACCCTACGCTTTGAGGGAACTTGCCGGGGCGAGCACGCTTGTCGAAAAGCGGAACATCAGCAGTTCATTGGCGTGCTGCCTCCGGCAAGAAACCTTGTCGGGCCAGTTGCAGCTCACTTGTATTGTTGAGCGGACTCGAAAACAAATCAAGGGCGCAACTTGGTCACGAAGCCCATTCCTCCGCCACGTGTTCTTCATACAAGGCACGGTCGCTCAAGGAACATAACCTTAAAGATTTGAGACTGATTGTGCTCTACGGCAATGATTGCCATGTTATATCCTTTATTCTGCCGCTTCCCTTGTATGTCTCTACCCCACGCTTTTAGGGAACTTGCCGTCGCAAGCACACTTGCTAAGTGCGGAACATAGCAGCCGCTGGCGGTGTTGCCTCCGCAAGAAATCTCGTCAAGTTAGTTGCAACAAGACTTGTATTGTCGAGCGGACTCGAAACAAATCAAGGGCGCAACTTAGCCATGAAGTCGATTCCTCCGCCGCATGTGTTTTTCATACAAAGCGCAGTTCAAGGAATATAACACAAGAATTTAAAATCAAGGGCTCGCGCCATGCTTGATAACTTAGCTTTTCCGTCGAGTGTGTCCCGCAAGGCTGCGCTCTCTCAATGACGCCCAATCGCTATGTTATATCCTTTACTTGACCTTATTCCTTGTATGCTTTACCCCACGCTTTGAGGGAACTCGCCGCGCTAAGCACACTTGCCGAGTGTGTAACATCAAGAGTTCTGGCCGGGCGGTGCGCCTCCGCAAGAAACCTTGTCGGGGCTAGTTGCAGCTCACATTCATTTGTTGAGCGGACTCGAAACAAAGTAAGGGCGCAACTTAGCCACGAGTCGATTCCTCCGCGCACAGGTTTTTCATACAAGGCACGGTCGTTCAAGGAACATAACCTAGAAACATAAGAACGACTACACTTCTAGCTCGATGGTGCGTCCTCAACGGCAACGCAGCACCCCGAGGAGGCGCGCTTGCCGGAGTAAGCGTCAGAGCTACGCTTGCCGGACATGACTCTTGTGAAGTTGTCTTTGCCTTCTTGCAGTTGCCGGTGGAGCTCGATGGTGCGTCCTCGACGGTAGCGCAGCACTCCGAAGAGGTGCGCTTGCCGGAGTGGGCATCAGAGCTGCACTTGCCGGTCTTGGTCTTCTTCTTCCCCCGGGGAGCTTCATCGGCAAGTGGCTTGCGCTCTGCTGTGGCTGCTGCTTCCCGGTAGATCTTGTCGGTGCAGATAAGTGCGTCCTTCTTGTCGCCTTGGACAGAAATGACACTTATCGGACCAGGCATCTTGAGCACATTGTAGGCGTAATGAGAGGCCGCCATGAACTTGGCAAGCGCTGTACGGCCTAGTATCCCATTGTAAGGCAATGGGAAATCAGCAACATCAAACGTGACCCTCTCTGTCCTGAAATTCAGCTCGCTGCCAAACGTCACTAGCAGTGTGATCTTCCCCTTTGGCTTGCTCCTTCCCGGGTTTATTCCTTGAAAGGTACCGGCCCTTCGAAGTTCGCCGTCGGATCCGGAGCTTTGAGCACTGCGGAGGAGATGAGATTCAGGCCGGCCCCGCCGTCAACCAACATCTTCGTGACCTTGAGGTTGCGGATTGTTGGCGAGACCAACATTGGCAAGCACCCCGACCGCAGTGATGCGATCAGGGTCATCCTCAACATCGAAGATGATGGGCGTGCTGGACCACTTCAGGGGCTTGCGCGATTCAACGGACGGTTCTGCTGCGCTCACCTCTCGTGCCCACTGCTTGAGTTGGCAGTGCGAGGTGTGCAGAGAGGCACCGCCGTCGATGCACAACACCTCCGTTGCCTTCTGAAACTCTTGGTCATGAGTCTCATCTTCCTCCATCTCATCATCCTCATCTTCACCTTCGTCCTTGTCGCGGCCCCGGGGAGGTCTGCCACCTTGCCGCTGCTTGGGTTTGCCGTGGCGCCCTCCCCGGGCAAGAAGCTTCTTGCCGGATCCCCCGCCACCTATCTGGGCCTTTTCCTTGTCGCTACGCCAGACTAACTTTCTCAGTAGCTCCACCATCTCCTCAACTTTCTTGCAGGCTTGGAGGTCATGGCCCTTGGTGCGATGGATCTTGCAATATTGCTTGCCGGAGCCATCCTGCTTGTCGGTGGCCACCACAGCCTCGCCGGACTCACTAGCTTTGGCCTTGTTTGGAGCCAGCCCGTCGCCGAATGCTCGACAACCAGCACATCCTTAGCCTTTCTTTTTCTCGTTGTTCCGCCCGGTTTCCTTGCCGGGCGGCATCCTCACCGTCAGATCCTTTTGTTCCCGCAATCTCCGGGATTTTCCTCCCTCCTCACCCAAAGGCACACTTGTCGGCCAGAGTGTACAGCTCGCCGACATCTCTAATCTTGCACATCGCCATCTCCTCCTCATCCTACTGTTACGCGACGCTCGATGGAACGCGCGATAATCGCGCAGGGTGGACGCTGTGATGTTGCGCTGCACTTGGATGTATCTCTGTATGTACTTGCGCAGGGGTTCTCCCCCCTTCTGGACGAGCAAGTGAAGGTTGCTCTCCTGGCCATGAGGCTTGTGGCCGCCTGTGAAGGCGCTGACAAACTGATGGCATAGGTCCGCCCACAAAGAAATGGAGTTCTCTGGCAAGTGCATGAGCCAAGATCTGACGTTAGGCTTGAGCACCAGCGGGAAGTAGTTGGCGAGGATCTTCTCATCGCGCCCTCCGGCAGCCTGCACCGCGATGGTGTAGAAGCGGAGGAACTCCGACGATGTATCCTGCCATCGCATATCTCGCACGCCGGGCTTGAAGTTCTTGGTATCGCCACCGGACTTGCCGCAGCTCACGTGAACGCAGGGAAACTCGCCGATACGGCAAGTCGCCTGTTCTTCGGGCGCATGCACATCGATAGTGGGCCTGGCCGCTGGTCGATTGACGACGACTTCCTTCGCAAGGCCGATGCGAGTACGAGCATCTTCGTCGCCGTTTGGAGAACGTGGCGCTGATCGCGCGGGTTCGCGGGTCCGGCAACGTGGTGCGCCAGCCAAGGTTGGCTCGATGAGCCGGGCGACTCGCCTTTCGGGCGGGAGTGCATGGTAGTGGCACCCCAGCGGTCTTGTCGGCGCCGGCTTGCGCCGGGCGCTTTGCCGGGCTTCGGCGCGCCGTTGCCGGGCTTTTTTCCATTGGCGGCCGATGAGGCTATAAATGGTCATCCTCTAGTCGCCAATCTTGTGTGGCGCCGAGGGTAATCTAGAAGCAGCCGGGCTCGCCAGCGCTTTCCGCAGCCTTGGGTGGTGGTGGCGACGAAGCGGTGCGAGGAGCGGATGTGCTCGACTCCCAACCGATTGGAAGGAGCAACACCGTCCCGGCATCAGACCACACTCGCGCCAAAGATGTCAAGCGCATATGCTGGTCTCGAACGCCCCGCGACTCCACCAGCTTGGCCTTGCTCAACGCGAGCACGGTGCTAGGAGCACCGGGCGTTGTCGACCTTGCACCTCCGTGGAAGGGCGTGGTGTCGTGACTGCCGCCGACGCTATGGGCCTTTGTTTTTGGACCCGTGATGACGTGAGTCCCACCGCCGGGCGCCCGCCTCCTCCGCTGGCGCCCACTCCACCGCCCGCTTGTTTCGCGGCGTGGTAGAATCGATGTAGACGGAGCGCCACCTCCAAGGCTTCTTCTTTGGTGGCATGTTGATGAAGGCGTTGATGAAGCGCGCGGAGACCGGATCGATGCTCACGACTCGACGCCTCTACCGGGCGCGCCAAAGATGTCGTGCGGTTCTACGGGGCACGAGCACCTATGGGGCAGGGGGCCCCTTCTAGTCCGCAAGGAGCGGAGGGCGCACGCAGAGCAGATCGAGGTCGAGTGCGCGGGGGAACGGGCGATTTTTACCCAGCTTCGGAGCTCTCCGGAGAGATAAAACTCCTACTGCTGCTTTGTGTTTGTATTTGTTCTTGCTCGAGAGCGCGAGCGTATGGTGGTGTTGGATGTGTCGAATGAATCAACCCTTCTACGCGCGCATGGGCCTCCCTTTATAGTTCAAGGGGGCACCAACAGTGGCAGCGAGGGAAGAGGGGGTAAAGAGTAAAACACAGGTTGGTACAACAAGGTCCAACAAAGGTCCCCTACCTAACTCGACGGCGGGGACAAGGGCATTTAATGCCCGCCTCGTCGCCTAACAAAGGCAAGGAAACGACCGTTAGGGCGCCACCGATCGCCACGATGGCCTCCTTGTCGCCTTCGCTACACTCGCGATCGCATGGCTGCACAAATACCGCCACGCGCCTCGATGGCCCCGAGCGACACGTCATTGGATGCGCTGAGCTTGGGTGTAGAGTGGCAACCTTGTCGCGGCAAGCGCCGCCATGTCTTTCTATTGTCGCTACCGCAAGCTTGCTTGTCGCTGGCCTTGGCGGACGCTGTAAGGCCACGGCAAGTCTTTCTAGAGGCGCCTTGGTTGGCCTTCCCGGCAAGCTCCTCTTGCCAGGGTCTTTGTCCTTCCCGGCAAGCTCCTCTTGCCGGGGCTTTGTCTCTTTAGTTAATACTTTGTTCTTGAATGGCAGTAAATGGAAATGACGGAGGGTCTCGGCGGGTGCCCAGCGAGCCTCGCAACGGGGTGCTACGACTACCCGTGCACAAGTTCGGGGTACTAAGGTACCCCTACTTTAGTACACCGACAGTACCAAAGTGTACGGATGCAAGATGTCATAGATGAACATATAATAAAAAGAAAGGAATGCAATTATAAACAGAAAGTGATGCATTGTTTATTCCAGGAATTCTGCTGTGAGTGCAGAACGATACAAATAGTGCGGTAAGCAAGGGTTTGGACTATTTAATCATGTCCCCCTCCAGGGGTAGGCTGCGGACTGGTGTATTTTAACAAATTTAATGCTCATAATAGAGACCACCTGAGTGTTTGTCGTAGCCTTTGTCCCTCCCTCGCTATTGATCGTGAGTTCGGCAGATTCATCACGGACAGTATTCTCCGCTAACGGAGTCCTGTGGAAAATAAAAAGAAGAAAAAGAGTGACACACTTGGGAGCCCCCGTGTGGTTAAGCCGCACTGGGCCTGTTGTGGTCGTGTTCTCCCCTATGCCCATGGTATCTCCGTGAGCATAATGATGTACGCCAAGATCCGGTCTTGCAATCATGCAGGGTTGGGTTAGCCGCATTGCTACGCATGCTCTAACGTGCTGTGGTCTTGATTGATGTTACTCCGGCGTGTTTTGCCATGTCCGTCCGCTTAGCGGCCGGATTCAAAATTGCCTTAAAAGGCTGCTTTGTACTTCGCCGCGAGAGCCGCTGTGTGTTCTCCGCTCGGAGGGAGCGTTGATGTTTCCGCTGACCGTAATGACTCCACGAGGGCCTCGCATCTTGAGCTTAAGGTATGCATAATGCGGTACCGCTGAATTTTGCAAACGCGTTCGTCTTCGAAAGCAGAGCGTGATAGCCATCGCGAACGGGACTATGTCGAAGATTAACTCTCGCTCGGAAATTATCCGGGATCCAAGACCACTTCAGCAGTGATCGAGCCTATACAATTGGCCTCAACACTGGTATGACGCTTTGAAGGTCGCCTTTGTAGGTTTAATCCTTGAGGGTCTATGCCGATCTTGCACACTATATCCCGATAAAGCAGGTTCAGGCGTCTGCCGCCATTCATCGTGACTCTAGTGAGGTGAAATCCGCCGATTTATTGGGTCTAAAACCACGCGCGAATCCGCCATGGCGGATATCGGTCGGTGGTCTCTTTGATCGAATGTGATCGGGCAAGAGGACCATGGATTGAACTTCGGGCAATCGCTCCATCGCATATACGCCCCTGCGCACGCTTCCGCCCCTCTTGGGTATATGGGTTATGATATCATGTTTACCGTCCGCACTTGTGGGGGAAACCCTTCGTCTCTCTATCGCTCGGGCGGCCGAAGTCTCTTCCTTGTCGCTGCTATGCAGCCCTTGTCATTGTTTTCGCAATTAACTTGCTCGCTTGCTTGAATACCCAACAATCTCTCGCGGTGTGGTTAGCTGGCTTTTCGGGGTGCCATGTATCCGCAAGAGCGGTCGAGAATTCGTCCAAATTCGACGGACCCGAGTAGTTCTTTTGAATGGCTTCTTCCACGACCGGGTTTAGAGCTCCGAATTCAGCGCTGATCGTCAGATCCTCGCTTTTATCGCCGTTAACGCGCGCTTGTTTTTGTTTCGACGCGACCTGCCATTGTGGTCCTTAGTATCCGGACTGTCAAGATTTTTGTTGAGGTTGTTGCCGCGAAGCTAGCCACCGTCCTCTCCCCCGCAGAATGGGTCATGAGTGATGTGAGGGCTGCCATGGATTTCGCTTTTCCGTCCTAGGTGCCGGGCCAGCCACTCGTCATGATGTTATGTTTGAAGGCTGCGAGGGCCTCTACATCCCGACAATGACGATTTGATTTTTCTTTGTTAAGAACCGTGGTCTAGAACTGTCTCGCCGATTCGTCTGCTGCTGAATTATGTGGCTTAGGTCATCGGCGTTCGTGGTCGCATATATGTGCCCTAGAATTTGTCGAGGAATGCGGCTTCGTGTCCTCCCAACACCCAATTGACTCTACAGCAAGCTGTTAAGCCAATACCGGCTGGTCCTTGCTTGAGTGGGAGATACTTGATGGCATGGAGATTGCCGCCATGGGCCATATGGATATGAAGGAGATAATCTTCGATCCAAACCGCTGGGTCTGTTGTGCCATCGAGGATTCAATGTTTACGGGTTTAAACCCTTCGGGATTTGATGATCCATTACTTCGTCTCATGAAGCATAGTGGGTGTGTGGCGCCTATATTGAGCTATATCACGATGTAGCTCAAGAGAGCGTTGTTCCGCTATGTTCGCCCGCCGAGTTGTCAGTATCCGCATGACGGTAGTCGCCGTGGGTCGGGGGCACCCACGGATCCGTGAGATAGATCTGGATTGTCTTGCCTTGTCCTCCAATATATCCCGCAAGTCCGGGCGATTCCTCGTGGCTTCAGACTTTTCGAGCGTGCCGGGTACGGTCCCGATGGAGGGCCTAGATGCTCTTCTGTCGCGACCACGGGTGGTCGGTCCGCCAGACAGCGCTGGTGATAAAGGTTTGTATGCTTCCACCTCTAGTCGGGGAGCATCTTTCGCTTTGGGTAGCTCTTGAAGGGCGCTCGAAGTTCATACTTTCGCCGCGAGGACCTCGGTCCATCCGTTCGCCAAGAGGTCTTGATCAGCTTGAAGTCGTTGCTGCTTTTTCTTTAGGTTATTTGCCGTGGTGATAAGCCTGCGCTTAAAACGCCTTGTTCGACGGGATCCTCCGCACGACGAATTCGCCGTCGCTGAGGCTTGCCTCGCCTTCGAGGGAGGCATGTAGTTTTCATCCTTCTCGCCTCGCTGCTTCTCTCGAGGGCTGGCTTCCCATCCTCCCGCGGCTGAATCTTGCCGGAGGGGGTTGTCTTCGCACTCTCTCGGGTGTTATTATCTCCGTGCCGAATCTCCATTCTACTTGTGGCGGATTTAGAGCCGCCACCACGCCGGGCGCTGGGTTGTTTCTAGAAGAATCTGCCTCCGCTGCTTCTTCGCCGCCCCCATTCTTTGGGGTGTCCACCATGTATATGTCGATGACGAGGTGGTCTTCCAGGCCTCGTAGGCGCTGGTTCTTGATCGCTCCGCATCGCCGCCCATGCCGCCGATGTCTTCGGAGTCGTAGTCAGCATGTCGGTTAGATCGCCGACAAGTGCTACAAAGTGGGTGGTGGGTGGGCTTTGAATTTCTTCGCCGTCTGCGATCCCAACCATCCCGACCGCAATCCGGCCAGGGCTCTCCCGATAACGAGAGATGCTTTAGCGAATTTAGGATGTCGCCAAAGGGCGAGTGCTGAAAGATGTCCGCGGCGGCGAACTCCATGATCGGTCCCAATCAGATTCGATTGGCAGCGGGGCGCAGGAGGTTCGAGTCCGCAAGGAGTCCGCGCCGAGCCACGAGCTTTATAAGGGACAAGGTCAAGATTCGCCCATCGCCGAGAAGTGGCAGCTCCCGAGGCGGTGTCCAGCCACCTATCTCGATCCGCGCGGTCTCGCCCGAACTATGGGTTAGAGCAGACTCGCAGCGGCCTCTGTGGCACCGTCCGGCGGCAGAGCTAAATCATGCCCATCGTGACAGCGCTGCACGCCGGCGCGTCCGAATAAGTCAAGATCAAGTCTCCGCGATGTCGGCCGTGAAGTTTAGGCTTTCAAACCTGACCGACGGCCAGGGCGAAGCTGATTCGATCCAGATGGCTAAGTGAATTGCCCGCAGCGGCCGCCGAACACAAAGATCTGTCCGGGAGAAAAGTCTCACCTGGACCGCTGTTTGTTGATTGAAGAATCCATAAGGCCTATCGGTGACGACACGTAGGAACTCTCAATGAAAGCACCAATGTCGGTGTCAAACCGGGCGGATCTCGGTAGGGGTCCCGAATCGTGCGTCTAGGCGGATGGTAACAGGAGACAAGGGACACGATGTTTTACCTGTGTTCGGGCCCTCTCGATGGAGGTAAAACCCTACTCCCGCTTGATTGATATTGATGATATGGGTAGTACAAGAGTGGATCTACCACGAGATCAAGGAGGCTAAACCCTAGAAGCTAGCCTATGGTATGATTGTTGTAATGGTTGTGTGTCCTACGGACTAAAACCCCCGGTTTATATAGACACCGGAGAGGGCTAGGGTTACACAGAGTCGGTTACAACGGTAGGAGATCTACATATCCGTATCGCCAAGCTTGCCTTCCACGCCAAGGAAAGTCCCATCTGGACACGGGACGAAGTCTTCAATCTTGTATCTTCATAGTCTTGGAGTCCAGCTATCCGGACACCCCTAGTCCAGGACTCCCTCAGAGAGCTTTATAAGAAAAGCACAACCGAAGTCCTTAAAAGGTGTATCTCCGAAGAGGAAGGGCGAAATATTCTGGCTGAAATTCACGCCGGACTCGGTGGGCACCACGCCGCAGCCCGGGCCCTTGTAGGCAAGGCCTTCCGTACATGATTTTATTGGCCGACGGCCCGGGCAGATGCACAGGACTTAGTCCAACAATGCGTCGGTTGCCAACTCTTTGCTAATCAAAACCACATGCCACCCACCGCCCTCAAAACTATACCCATCACCTGGCCGTTCGCAGTCTGGGGGGTTTGACATGGTTGGACCCCTTAAAGGAGGAACCCACAAGCAAAAATACCTATTGGTCATGGTGGATAAATTCACCAAATGGATAGAGGCCAAGCCAGTTAAGACGGCCGAATCCGGACCCGTGATAGACTTCATATCAGGGGTAGTCCACCGTTACGGCGTCCCCCATAGCATCATCACTAATAACGGCACGAACTTCATGGCCGACGAGGTTAAACTCTGGTGCAAAAACATGGGCATCAAGCTCGACTATGCTTCAGTCTATCACCCTCAAACTAATGGTCAAGTCAAACGAGCAAATGGTCTAATCATGAGAGGCATTAAACCCAGACTAGTGCGGTCCCTTAAGGAATCTAACATGCACTGGGTAGAGGAGCTCGAGTCCGTACTCTGGGGGCTGCGGACCACGCCAAATCGCACTACCGGATTCACACCATTCTTTATGGTATACGGCCCAGAGGCGGTTTTGCCCTCTGACATAATTCATGACTCACCTCGCGTGCGCATGTACGAAGAAAGAGAAGCCGAGCTGGATCGGCAGGACAGTTTGGACGCCTTAGAGGAGGAGCGCGATGTGGCAAAAGCTCGTTCCGCATTCTATCAACAGCAGGCTCGAAGATATCAAAGCAGGGAAGTATGGGCCAAAACTTACAATGTTGGCGAACTAGTTCTACACCTGCCGGACAAGAAAAAGGACAAACTCAAGCCCAAATGGGAAGGTCCCTTCATCATCGACCAAGTCCTGATCGGCGGAGCATACCGTCTACGAAATGCATCGGATAATCGACTCGAGCCGAACCCATGGAACGCAGCCCGTCTCCGAAGATTCTATGCCTAGCGCCGGACTCTGAGTTCGTCTCCTTCCTCCGTCTATATTTTATACTTTAACTGTCTTTTATTTCTCTCCTTCTCCCTCCTTTTTTCTGAAGCTGTTGAAGGCTCGTTTGTGCATTGTTCGCACACACCTGACGCGTTATCTGCGCTCAGTATACCTGGGTACTTCTTTAACAAAAGCTTATTTATACGGGCTTTATGCCCAACACATGCGTCACACTTCCGCATGTACCTTTTATTCACCATTATATGCATCGATATGACTTAAGTTTTGGCCATGCTGGGTTGCCTAGCTCCTGTGCTTACCCCTACGTTCCCGATTGTTCGGCTAGGTGGTAAAGGGAGCACCTCTGCAATTGTTACCGCTGGGTCAGCCGGACGCGTACCTCAGACTGGGTGAAGCTGAAAGCTAGCGTTCTTAAGGGAATATTCGGTCGGTGAATTAAAAGATGAATTCTCACTTATTTATTTATCTGCCCCCAGATGCTTTCCTGCTCTATTCGCGGTCCGGACATGCACTATAGGGCATGCCTCCGATGGAACGGAACCCCTAACGGAACTATTCTCCCTGGAAGATGTTTCTTACTAACCATGTAATATAACATAACTAGTTGGGCACTTGTCTGATAAAGCACTAATGACCCCTACGCCTGGTCTGCACGCATGCCCCGGGTTTTTATATAACCGCGAGGGTATTCGGACACACTCCGGACTGTCGGGTCCCAAGGTTGAAGCGAAAAGGTCCGCTACGACAAACGATCTATAATCCGGCTAGAAGGCATTTTACATGTCATTTTAAATTACATAGTCAAATTGACTGATTGTATTCCTCTTCAATACCATCTAATAGGCTGTCTAGTTTACAGTCTCGCTAGGAATACTTTGCAGCCAACTCTACTTGGCCGTACACTAAGCTCACAGGGATCTCCTTCCCATCAGGCCCCACAGGTCCGACTCGCCATGTGGTTTGGGTCAGCCTTCGGTACCGCTGCCTTCACCATGGCCTGTGCCTCCTGGCGCTTTGACGGCAGCCGATATCTTCCATAGCCGAAGCGCCGCTGCGTTCCCGGAGCTTCCGCAAGCTCTCCAAGACCATCGGGTAGGGAGATGGATGGCCACAAGGCCGGACGACGCCGCCATCACATGCCGAACTCGCTCGCAGCTTGCAGCAGCTCGAAGTAGGTCACCCGCTGAACCGGCATTTCTCCGCAGACGACCTGTGAGAATACTTACGCATATATTTCGCTAATCGACTTCCTCGCCAACTCTTCTTTTCAACAGTTTGCTCAAGCACTTATCAGAATGCTGCGATAAAGTCACCGATTCTCCTTAACGGAATGCACACTGGGCACGAACATCTTTTAGTTCCTCGCCCAGCTGAGTGTTGGCATCTTGGAGGTTATTTTTCTCTTGCCTCACCCTTGTAAGCACCTTCTCGCCGGCCTTTAGCTGGCGTAGTAGCTGCTGCCTGTCCGGATCTAGTCCGGCGCCATCTGCAATATTATTGTCAGACTTATACACACACCGCACTTCACAAACTACTTATCTTTCGAAGTATATATTACCGAGGGGGTCTCGTGGTTCCCCTGTATGCTAGTGCGCCTCAAGTTGGGCCTTGCACTCTTGAAGCTCCCGGGATAGGTGGGTATTCTTTTACAGAAGAGCTCAGATAACAAATGATCCTTAAATCAGTTATTCTAACTATTTTAAGTCTCGGGGACTACCGCATATAAAACTGTCAAAATTCTCACCAGTATGTCTTTCACACACCGCCCGCGTGGCTCGCTAGACCATCTTGAGCGGCACGGAGGTGCGATCTCCCAAATTAAAGGCATTCAATGCCTCTTGGGAGAAACATGCGTCACGAAGGATTGTCCGGCGGCGCCTGTGATTCATGGCACTCTCCACCTCAGATTTGATGGCGGACAATCTTTCGGCATCCTCTGTTGGAGGAGCATCCGACACGCGCCTTGTGTTTGCCTCCCCCTCCGGACCTGGTGTTGGAGCCTGGCTGGCGGAGGCTCGATTGGCAACCTCTCCGGACACAGTCCGGCGAGCGCTCTTCTTCCTGAAAAGGTCACGAACGTTAGTATGCCTTCCAGGAATCTTTCTTCAAAACACGGTGGCGCGCCATACCGTTGTGGCGACGTCTCGATCCGCACCGCACTTCTTTTCCGCCTGCTAGGCCGAGCCGCCGCAGGCTCGGCTTCCCGCCTTAAAGACACCTCCTGCGGAACACTATTGGTATGCGGTGATCAGAAATAAGCACGGATGGGTCCCGGTGTCAGGACTTCGGTGACAGTTACCTGGGAAGCCAGAAAAATTCCAGGGTAGTCGGCCGTAATGGCGACCAAAGCATTGTCGATGCTAAGTTGGTGGAACACCCCATCGATCAGCTCCACCTTTATATCCCGATCCTCTTCGGAGGCCGGATCGAGGGACCGTTCCAGATCCTCGTGTTGTGGAGGCGGGCTGTGTATATCTTCTATAGCCCGGCGCAGTTCCTACCTCAAAATCACAAAGTGAGATACTTAACCATGGGGATGGGGATCGGATAAGCAAAAAGAAATGTCCGCTTACCCAGCTTCGAGGATTGTTCATAGAAAATCCGTTCAATGGCTAACACGGAGAAAATCCTCCTTTTCCCCTTTGTATAGGCCGGACAAGATCTTCACCAGATCAGCGACCGATCCCAGCCCCTTACGGCCATGACAGGTGGCATCATCCTCCCCGTTGAAATCCCACATGGGGTGGCCCCTATATTGGAGCGGCTGCACCCCCCGCATAATGCATGTGGCCATGACACCAATCATGGTCAATCCGGAATGAGCCAGTAATCTTATTCTGCCCATCAGGTACAGGACGTCCCTGTCATTCTCCCATTGAGGGCTCCACGGACACCAACTTAGGTGTTTCTTCAGAGGAGCATTACTGAACTCCTGGAGGCTGATCCGAACTGGATCCAGTAGCGGGGCGCCTTCTATATAAAACCATTCCAAAGGCCAGTCTTCGGACGCCTTCTTCGGGGTTCCGGATAGATATCCTTTCCCGGCGATGCGCCATAGTTCGGCTCCGCCCACTTGATATATTGACCCCTCATGAGAACGGGGTACGAGGCAGAATAATCTCTTCCACAGCGCAAAATGAGCCTCGACGCCCAAGAACAGCTCGGAAAGGGCCACGAAGGCCGTGATGTGCAGAATGGAGGCAAAGAAGGTGGTGCAGCCGAGGCCATAGAACTCAGAGCCCCTGAGAAACGGATGTATTGGAAATACGAGTCCTCTTATTAGATAAGAGACAAAGCATACCCGCCTCCTTTGAGGGATTGGGGACGCCTCCGCCGCTTCCGCCTCTTGTAGGTGGCGAGTCCGGCTTGAACCGGAACCATGAAGGCTGGGGGAAGAAATCCCTTCGCTTGGAGCGTCACTAACTCACTATGCGGGACCGAGCATCTCTCCCAATCTCCAGACTGAGGGCTGGGAGCGCGAGAGGAGGAGCCGCATCGACTGTCCATGATGGAATGGATTTTTGTCAGAGGTGCTCTGATGAATACTCGCGGAAGGACGATGGTGTGATTCGGATCTAGATCCTCGTCTCTTTTTATAGGCAGCTCATTTGCGCAGCTAGGGGGGAAAGTGTAAAAATACCCTGGCTTTTCGCATTCGTTCGACACGTGGAAGATGGCCGTTATTGGGCGTGGAAGCCAAGGAGCGCAGCATTTATAAGAAGCCGGACACTATTCGACAAGTACATGGAATCTGGAGAAGAACCCGCCGCAATGCCAAGACACCCACGCTACCGACTCATCGTCATTGAAGCCTGGTTCGGGGGCTACTGAGGGAGTCCTGGACTAGGGGGTGTCCGGATAGCCGAACTATCATCTTCGGCCGGACTCCTAAAGTATGAAGATACAAGATTGATGACTTCGTCCCGTGTCCGGATGGGACTTTCCTTGGCGTGGAAGGCAAGCTTGGCCATACAGATATGTAGATCTCCTACCATTGTAACCGACTCTGTGTAACCCTAGCCCTCTCCGGTGTCTATATAAACTGGAGGGTTTTAATCCGTAGGACGAACAACAGTCGTAGCATAGGCTAGCTTCTAGGGTTTAGCCTCCTTGATCTCATGGTAGATCTACTCTTGTACTACCCATATCATCAATATTAATCAAGGAGGAGTAGGGTTTTACCTCCACCGAGAGGGCCCGAACCTGGGTAAAAACATCGTGTCCCTTGACTCCTGTTACCATCCACCTAGATGCACAGTTCGGGAACCCCTACCCGAGATCTGTCGGTTTTGACACCGACGGTCATTATTGAGGCACAGAAGCCGAGGAGTACAATAGTGATGGGAAGCCGGACACTATTCGTTGCAACAGGTGCTTTGGAGTATTCGGAGATGGAACCCGCCTTGCAATGCCGAAGACAAAACTGCGCGCCAGACTCATCGTCATTGAA
Source organism: Aegilops speltoides (assembly GCA_021437245.1). Classification (NCBI taxonomy): domain Eukaryota; kingdom Viridiplantae; phylum Streptophyta; class Magnoliopsida; order Poales; family Poaceae; genus Aegilops; species Aegilops speltoides. The sequence continues at coordinate 62,350,136 of CM038142.1, forward strand.
GCCTGGTTCAAGGGCTACTGAGGGAGTCCTGGATTAGGGGTTATCCGGATAGCCGGACTATATACTTTGTCCGGACTATTGGAGCGTGAAGATACAAGACTCAAGACTCCGTCCCGTGTCCGGATGGGACTCTCCTTTGCGTGGAAGACATGCTTGGCGATCCGGATATTATATTTCCTTCTTTGTAACCGACTACATGTAAACCCTAGCACTCTTCGGTGTCTATATACACCGGAGGGTTTTAGTCCTTAGGGACAGAATGATAATCATCATAGGCTAGCTTCTAGGGTTTAGCCTCTATGATCTCATGGTAGATCAACTCTTGTACTACTCATATCTTCAATATCAATCAAGCTGGAAGTAGGGTTTTACCTCCATCGAGAGGGCCCGAACCTGGGTAAACATTGTGTCCCTTGCCTCCTGTTACCATTAGCCTAAGACGCATAGATTGGGACACCCTACCCGAGATCCGCCGGTTTTGACACCGACAGCGGGGGCGAGTCTCGGCCGCCCCCTCTCGCCAATCCGGCCCATTGAAGTGACAGCAAGCGGGGCCGATGACCGCCCTCCCCGCTCCATTGAAGGCGCGTGGGAATCGACCCACACACGTGCACGACTTCCCACATCCCACGCGCTTGTCATTCGCCCTGCGTCACGCATGCAGCGAACGTGGCGCAAGGGATAGGCGCAATGGGACGCGTGGAGCGATGGTTCCCAAGCAAGGTTAGTAAATAAGCTGCGGCCCTGCGGTCTCAAAGAGACACGCAAGCCGCCTCTTTACTGTCCACCATAGGTTGACGCCAGCATGCTTCCATCATACGTGCGCACGACCCCCACGTCACGCGTTCAACGCGGGTCGTGGGGAAGCGCAGCGGATGGAACAGTTACCGCCGTAAAAATCCACCCCAACTGCAGGTGCACCATTCTCGGCCTAGCCCAACAACATGCTGCGCCTATGTATGGCCCAGGCCCGGGGGCTCCTATCGATGTACAAAAGTAGGGGCTCTGCTTTTGACCCCTTTACTTGTGCACGGGCAGTTAGAGCCACTCGCCACGGCCACGCATAACAGGGCAGGGAAGGCAAGCCGAAGAGAAGCCGAAGGCACAAGACAAACAAAGCAATGACAAGGACCAAGGCCACAAAGTGCATATGGGCGAAGCAGGTTTCCCCGGCAAGACCCTTGCCGGGGGTAGCCTCCGCAGCCCCGGCAAGCCCCTTGCCGGGGCAATTCGCCCACACCAGTGGAGCGAGCCACCCTTGAACCCACGGCCTCCAATGTCAACAACCACGTTGGACTAGGGCTGGGGAGTCACCTCCATGGTGGCATGCAGATCTTTGTGAAGACATAGAATGCTCAAGCTCAGGTGATGATTGGAGGGTAACAATCCTTGCCAAGATCCTCACCGAAGAAACCCACAAGACCCACGGCAAGATCCTTGCCGGGGACGCCAGCGCGCCACGGCAAGACCCTTGCCAGGCCACCCGGTAAGACCCTTGCCGGGCCACCTGGAAAGGCCCTCGCCAAGCGCGCCAGCAGGGCCACTGCCATGCCCGCACCAACCAACTCCCCGCCGCCGTTTGCATGCAGCTGCCAGCCCAACCAGCTGTGCAGGCACCTGCGTGGCAACATGCAGCTTTCAGGCCAACTTAGCACGCACCTGCGTGGCGGCATGCAGATCTTCATGAAGGCTCCACCACCGCGCCACCTCAGCTGCTTGCCTGCCTACATGGCACCGCATGCATCACTGGCCAGGGCGTGTGTCAAAGTAGGGAGGAGCGGCGACGGATGGGACGGGCCTCGCTCCCGTCCCCGATAAAGTGAAGGGACACTAAACCTCGCATTAAATGCACTTTGTCATGTAATACCAGCGATAAGCTCACAGCGCTGTAGCACTTTCCACCTCTTGTGTGCCACTGTGGCAGCCCCTTTCGCTTATAAAAGTAGGCCCATGGCGCACGGGAGAAGGATTCGGCTCTTTCAAACCTGGCAGGACCCATAGCTAATTCAAGAGCTCAAGAACACTAAATACATCCACCAAAGCAGGATCGTAGGGTTTTACGCATCTTTGCGGCCCGAACCTGGGTAAATCCCCTTTGTGCTGTCTGCTAGCCCCGCTCTTCTCACGATCCCCGCGCCCCGCAACCGTAGTAGGGATTCCAGTGATCCCATAGGTGTCGTTTCCCACCGACATATACCACCATAGTGCTATGTCCATGGCTTGCGCTCATGTATTGCGTAAGAGTTGAAAAAGCTGAAGCGCATTAAAAAGTATGAACCAATTACTTGGCTGAAACCGGAGTTGTGCGTGATGGGAGTATTTTGTGTAATGAAAATGAAGCATGGCCTAACTATATGATTTTGTAGGGATAAGCTTTCTTTGGCTATACTATTTTGATAGGGCATGATTATTTGTTAGTATGCTTCCAAGTATTATTATTTTTCTGTTTTATAAGCTTTTATCTTGAATCATTTAGATCTCAACAATCATACCACAAAAAAGAAAATTACATTGAGAATTATGCTAGGTAGCATTCCACATCAAATATTCTGTTTTTATCATTTACCTACTCGAGGACGAGTAGGAATTAAGCTTGGGGATGCTTGATACATTTCCAATGTACCTATAATTTTTTATTGTTCCATGCTATTATATTACCCGTTTTGGATGTTTATGGGCTTTATTTTACACATTTATATCATTTTTGGGACTAACCTACTAACCGGAGGCCCAGCCCGTATTGCTGTCTTTTTTTTGCCTATTTCAGTATTTCGAAGAAAAGGGATATCAAATGGAGTCCAAACAGAATGAAACCTTCGGGAGCGTGATTTTTGGAACAAACGTGATCCAGAGGACTTGGAGTGCAAGCCAAGAAGCAGCCGAGATGGCCACGAGGGTGGAGGGTGCGCCCAGCCCTACAAGGCGCTCCCCCTATCTCGTGGGCCCCTCGAGCGGCCACCGACCTACTTCTTCCTCCTATATATTCCCACATACCCCAAAACATCCAGGGAGCTAACGAAAAACAATTTCCACCACCGTAACCTTCTGTATCCACGAGATCCCATCTTGGAGCCTTCGTCGGTGCTCCGCCGGAGGGGGAATCGACCATAGAGGGCTTCTATATCTTCTCCAAGGCCTCTCCGATGAGTTGTGAGTAGTTTATCACAGACCTTCGAGTCCATAGTTATTAGCTAGATGGCTTCTTCTCTCTTTTTGGATCTCAATACCATGTTCTCCCCCTCTCTTGTGGACATCTATTCGATGTAACTCTTTTTGCGGTGTGTTTGTCGAGATCTGATGAATTGTGGGTTTATGATCAAGTTTATCTATGAGAAATATTTGAATCTCCTCTGAATTATTTTATGTATGATTGAGTTATCTTTGCAAGTCTCTTCGAATTATCAGTTTGGTTTGGCCTACTAGATTGATCTTTCTTGCAATGGGAGAAGTGCTTAGCTTTGGGTTCAATCTTGCGGTGTCCTTACCCAGTGACAATAGGGGTTGCAAGGCACATATTGTATTGTTGCCATCGAGGATGAAAAGGTGGGGTTTATATCATATTGCATGAGTTTATCCCTCTACATCATGTCATCTTTCTTAATCCGTTACTCTGTTCTTATGAACTTAATACACTAGATGCATGCTGGATAGCGGTCGATGTGTGGAGTAATAGTAGTAGATGCAGGCAGGAGTCGGTCTACTTGTCACGGACGTGATGCCAATATACATGATCATGCCTAGATAATCTCATAATTATTCGCTTTTCTATCAATTGCTTGACAGTAATTTGTTCATCCACCGTAATACTTATGCTATCTTGAGAGAAGCCACTAGTGAAACCTATGGCCCCCGGGTCTATCTTTCATCATATAAGCTTTCAATCTAATTTTATTTGCATCTTTACTTTTCCAATCTATATTATAAAATACCAAAAATATATTTATCTTATCATACTATCTCTATCAGATCTCACTTCTGCAAGTGGCTATGAAGGGATTGACAACCCCTTTATTGCGTTGGTTGCGAGTTCTTTGTTTGTTTGTGTAGGTGCGTGGGACTTTTGAGGAGCCTCCTACTGGATTGATACCTTGGTTCTCAAAAACTGAGGGAAATACTTACGCTACTATTGCTGCATCACCCTTTCCTCTTCAAGGAAAACCAACGCAAGCTCAAGACGTAGCAGTTACACGGTGTGAAGTTGGGTCGGATTCAATGCCCGACCACTGCAGAAGATAGAGAGAAAATGAAAGTCATTCCCTATGCCTCAGCCATAGGTTCTATCATGTATGCAATGTTATTTACCAAAACTGATGTGTGCCTTGCTATAAGTTTAGCAGGGAGGTACCAAAGTAATCCAGGAGTGGATCACTGGACAGCTGTCAAGAACATCCTGAAATACCTGAAAAGGACTAAGGATATGTTTCTCGTTCATGGAGGTGACAAAGAGCTTGTCGTAAATGGTTACGTCGATGCAAGCTTTGACACTAATCCAGATGACTCTAAGTTGCAAACCGGATACGTATTTACATTTAATGGTGGAGCTGTCAGTTGGTGCAGTTCTAAGCAGAGCGTCCTGGCGAGATCCACGTGTGAACCGGAGTACATAGCTGCTTCAGAAGCAGCGAATGAAGGAGTCTGGATGAAGGAGTTCATGTCCAATCTAGGTGTAATGGTACGAAACCACCTCAAAGTTATTCTTTCCGATCAATCCATTCTGTTATCCCTATAAGTGTCACAAACAGCCCTGGAGTTTGTAGTAAAATAACACCTTAAGACACACATCAACCAAAACCCTAATGTCACCTAGATACTCCAATGTCACCACAAGTATCCGCGGGTATGATTATACGATATGCATCACACAATCTCAGATTCATCTATTCAAACCAACACAAAGAACTTCATAGAGTGCCCCAAAATTTCTACCGGAGAGTCAAGACAGAAACGTGTGCCAACCCCTATGCATAAGTTCACAAGGTCACAGAACCCGCAAGTTGATCACCAAAACATACATCAAGTGAATATCCCATTGTCACCACAGATAAGCACATGCAAGACATATATCAAGTGTTCTCAAATCCATAAAGACTCAATCTTATAAGATAACTTCAAAGGGAAAACTCAATCCATTACAAGAAGGTAGAGGGGGAGAAACATCATAAGATCCAACTATAGTAGAAAAGCTAGTGGTACATCAAGATCATGCCATATCAAGAACACGAGAGAGAGAGAGAGAGAGAGAGATCAAACACATAGCTACTGGTACATACCCTCAGCCCCGAGGGTGAACTACTCCCTCCTCATCATGGAGAGCGCCGGGATGATGAAAATGGCCACCGGTGATGGATCCCCCCTCGGGCAGGGTGTCGGAACAGGCACTACAAAAAAGGACACATCCGTGACATTTTGGTCCGAACGAATTTTTTTTCTGTCATACTTATGACACTTCTATGATGATAATTGTGAGAAAACCCGGTATCATCATAGATGTGGTGGGCTCCTACTTCTATGAAAATAAATCAAGACAGAAAATTGCCTTTTCGTCCTGGGCGGGCCAGAGACACAGCTGCATGACATTCTTTGGGCCGTCCATGATGGAAAAACCCGTGGTAGAAGCGAGGGCAAGGAAAATTTCGGGGAGTTCTCGGTTACGGTGGGTGGCCAGGGGCCGAGCGATGCTGCTTTCTCGTACACGAGCGCGGCGTGGGTGCGGTAGGCTGGCTCTAATCGAACCCGCGAGGCGCCGCTTAATCGAACGAGCGAACGACAGACCGCAGAAACGCTGGCGTCAACCCGAGCGATCGAGCAATTTCTTTGCTACTGCTGCTAACCGAAGTCGATCGATGCTGCCTCTGGATGAACAGTGAGTGTTGCCGGGGGTTTTGGATGAACAGTTCCCGGTGGGGGTTGGATGAACAAGACCCCGTGGTGTTGCCGCTAGATGAACAGGACGCCGATCAGTCGAGCCAGTTGGGCGTGGATGAACAGGACCCTGTGGAGGGCGGGATGAACAGGACCCCGTGGTGGGCTGGATGAACAGGACCCCGTGGAGGGCTGGATGAACACTAGCCGATGGAGGGCTGGATGAACAGTAGCTCGTGGAGGGGTGGTCGAGCAGGACCCCGTGGAGAAGGCTGGTTGAACAGTAGCCGGTGGAGGAGCGTGTGGTGGAGGCTGGATGAATGGGAGCCCGTGGATTAACAGTCACAGGTGGAGGCTGGAGGAGCTCAACGGTGGATGAACAGTAGCCCGTGGAGGCCGGAGGAGGTCGACGGTGGAGATGAACAATATCCCGTTGAGGGAGTCCTTGACTAGGGGGTGTCCAGACAGCCGGACTATCATCGTCCGCCGGACTCCAAGACTACGAAGATACAAGATTAAAGACTCCGTCCCGTGTCCGGATGGGACTTTCCTTGGCGTGGAAGGCAAGCTTGGCAATACGGATATGTAGATCTCCTACCATTGTAACCAACTCTGTGTAACCCTAGCCTCTCCGGTGTCTATATAAACTGGAGGGCTTTAGTCCGTAGGACGCAATATACATTACAACAATCATACCATAGGCTAGCTTCTAGGGTTTAGCCTCCTTGATCTCGTGGTAGATCCACTCTTGTACTACCCATATCATCAATATTAATCAAGCAGATGTAGGGTTTTACCTCCGCCAAGAGGGCCTCGAACTCAGGTAAAACATCGTGTCCCTCGCCTCCTGTTACCATCCGCCTAGACACACAGTTCGGGACCCCTACCCGAGATCCGCCGGTTTTGACACCGACATTGGTGCTTTCATTGAGAGTTCCTCCGTCGCCACCGATAGGCTTGATGGCATCTTCAACCAACAACGCTGTCCAGGGTGAGACTTTTCTCCCGACAGATCTTCGATTCGCGGCTTCACATGCGGGCTAATTCGCTGGCCATCCGAGCAGATCGAAAGCTATGCCCCTGGCCGTCAGGTCAGATTAGGAAGCCTAAACTTCACGGCCGATGTCCATGGAGACTTGATCTTCGACGGACCCGAGCCACGCCAAGCGCGCCAAGACTTGCGATGGGCATGATCTAGCCCTGCCGCCAACGATTGCCTTGGTGACCGCGACACGAACCTGCTCCGCCATTAGTCCGGAGCCGATCGCTGGACGAGGGCGGTGGATAGACGCCACAGGGGCTTCAACATCCACGGCGATGGAGCCAACACTAATCTTGTCCCTCGCAAAATTCATGATTCCGAGGCGCGGACTCCTGCGGACTCAACCTCCCGCGCCCTACCAATCAATTCGGATTGGGCGCGACATGGAATTCACCGCCGCGGACATCTTCCAACACTCGCCCTTTGGCGACATCCTAAATTCGCTAAAGCAGCTCTCTTTATCAGGAGAGTCCTGGCCGGACTATGGCCAGGATGGCTGGGGTACGGACGACGAAGAAACTCAGAACCCACCCACCACCCACTTTGTAGCCACTGTCGATGATCTAACCGACATGCTAGACTATGACTCCGAAGACATCGACGGAGTGGACGACGATGCCCGAGACGAACAAGAAACAGAGCCTATAAGGCACGGGAGGACCACCTCGTCGCATGACATATATATGGTGGACACCCCAAAGGAGAGCGATAACGAGGACCAACGGGCCGCGGCAGAAGATAACCCTGCCAATAAACAACCAAAACAGCGACGCAGACGCCGCCCTAAGTCCCACCCTGACGACAACAACGCTCCCAAGGAGCCCGCAGTACGGCAGGGCTCACAACTGGATGACGAACACGCAGATAAGCAACCGTCTGAACATGACGAGTCAGATAATCAGTCCAGGCCCGGTGAAAACAACAGTCCGGACGATCTCATGTCAGATACGCCGCCGGAGAGCAAAAACCTTCGGAAAAGACTCGTCAACACTGCAAGAAGCCTGAAGAAGGAAAAGCGGAAGCTCAAAACAGCGGAAGACACACTCAGACTGAGATGGAGCAAAGTGCTCAAAACCGCAGATAAATACGGCAATGGCCACCAATCAAAGAGCTACCCGAAGCGTAAGCTGCTACCAGAATTCAACGAGGAGGCCATAGAGCCTCCACCGTCAAAAAATAAAGAGGCTGCCTGGTTGGATAGACGACAAGAGGATAGGCCAAATTCTGAAAGCGGCACCACATATAAACCAACCAACGAACTTGGAAGGACAGATGGCCCATCCAGGTCCATCTACGGGCCAAAGAAGAAGGCCCCAAGAAGCAAGGTAACACGTCAAGTGTCCGAAGACAGCAGCGCACACAAATACAGGGGCGCCGCACACCCACTATGTTTCACCGATGAGGTGCTGGACCATGAGTTCCCAGCAGGATTTAAACCCATAAACATAGAGGCCTACGATGGAACAACGGACCCTGGAGTCTGGATAGAAGATTATATACTGCATATACACATGGCCAGAGGAGACGATCTCCACGCCATAAAATACCTACCCTCAAGCTCAAAGGGCCAGCCCGTCATTGGCTTAAAAGCCTCCCGAAAACACATCAAGAAGTTGGGAAGAGCTCGAGGACGCTTAGAGCAAATTTTCAAGGACTTATGTCCGCCTCCGGATGCAGATGATCTAAGTCATATAACTCAACAGCCCGGAGAGTCAACATGGAAATTCGGAACAGGTTTCTTACCAAAAGAACCAAATAGTCGACTGTCCGAACGCCGAAGCCTTAGCAGCTTTCAAGCACAATGTCCGAGACGAATGGCTTGCCAGGCACCTCGGTCAAGAGAAACCGAGGACAATGTCCGCACTAACAAGTCTCATGACCCGCTTCTGTGCGGGAGAGGATAGCTGGCTAGCAAGATGCAGCACCAGCGACCCAAGTACATCCGAGATAAGAGATGGAAACTGAAAATCACGGCGCAGAAAAGAGCAGCGCCGGAATAAAGAGAAAAGCCCAAAGAGCACGGCAGTCAATGCCGGATTCAGAAGCTCGCGGCCCAACAACAAAACGCAGCCTCTTAAGGATGACAGTGATGAATTGTCCAACTTAAACAAGATTTTGGGTCGGATATGCCAAATCCACAAGACTTCCCGGAAGGCTCGCAAATCACACCCACAGGATTGTTGGGTTTTAAACAGTCCGCCGACTAAATGTCGAACACAAGGCTCGACGCAAGCTTAAGAAGATAAACCCCACCAGCAGAGCACCGAAAACAAAAGACGCTCCCACAAGGGGTCAAAGCAAGAAACTCACTTCATGTGATAATACGGAAAAATAGTGCGGCACTTTCTAAAAGAGCTTCACAGGTCCAACCGAAAGGCAGACCATAGAGATTGGATATTAAAACCAATCACTTTCACCACCGACTATTCTAGAAGCGTTCAAACGCTGGGCGGACTCACGATATTGAATCCCATAATAGACGGATTACAATTTACTAACGCCCTAATGGACGGAGGCAGAACTTAAACTCGCAGATTCAAACACAATCCATAGGATGGGGATAGACCCTACCAAAATCCGACACAGCCGCACTTCCTTTAAAGGAGTGACGCCAGCCCTTACGCCAAGTGCATGTGCTCTATATTACTAGAAGTCGTGTTCGATCGCGAACAATTTTCGACGCGAAAATTAAGTTTTCACATCATCCCATTTGAAAGTGGATATCAAGCACTCTTGGGACGAAGGCTTTTGTCCGCTTCAACGCCATACCGCATTACGCGTCTCTTACACTCAAGATGCCCGGTCGCGTGGCGCCATCTCGATCGAGGGTCACTTAAAGACCCGGACTCGGATAGACGAATCCGCTTCGTGAGGCTAGGGATCCCTAGCTGCGCACCTCTTCACTGTGGGCTGCGGCGCTTTCAAACAACAGCGGTTCATACAAACCCCGCTTTAATTATTTATATTTCTTCTTTACACATATTTTACGCACTAATTGTTTTCAAACTAAACGCCTCTCTTTTCTATAGATGAACAACGTGCATACCCGCCCAGATAACGGCGAACGGAGACACAGCGCAGACGCAGAGGGACCTGCTAGAGGATTCTTTTCAGATTAAGACCCTGCGTAAACCTTTTTTACTGTCTCTTGTTGTTATTCTCCCTTGGTTTCTTCCTATAGCCAAAGCGGAGCCTGACGCTTTGGCATTGGCCGCGTCAGAAGACCATGCCCGTACCCGGACACTAGGGGCTTAGGGCATCATTCTGCCCATTATTATAAAGACCGAACACCTTAGGGAGTGTTCGGCGTCTCGAGTTAGGCATTATATGCATCAGCTCCGAATCATGTCTTTGGTCAAATGTTGGGTTTGCCCGGCTCCTGTGTTTTGCTGCCTTACGCTCAGATCATCGGCTAACGCGCACCAGGAGAACTCTCGCGATTGTGCCCCGCCTCGGTGGGCGAGCACCTCAAGAGAGAAAGCCGAAACCGATCATCATGATACAGCGAGAGACTGGTCAACCACTCGACGACTACCGGAATGTTTAGAATTTCGCTTTGATGAAGGACCGCTTCCGGTCAGCACATATGCGCCCCGACCGAGAAGTGCAGGTACCACCAGGGCTATATCGTAGCCCCACCCTCGAGCTCCACTGGCTAAGTGAAAGTGATAAGCATTCTAGTCCGGATTGCCTCGTTCGCTACGCTACCACCTCCTTAAAAAGGACCGAGACGTCGGATTAAGTGTGAAAACGCGCTATTTTTTGCAAACACCCCCGCACCCTGTGCGTGGGGGCTAAAGCCGAAGACTGTAATCTTTCAAGTTATACAAATGTATACGTAAACGGCCGCACAGGGAAGTTTCACTACTTGGGACGCACAAGTATAAAAAGCAGTTATAGCATAATCATCATTTTACAAGCTAATACGTTCATTTGAACGTGACATTTTTCGAGCACTGCGACTCTATTACACGAGCGCCACGCATAACTTCCCCGAAATAGTGCTCGGCGGGGAGCCGGCTTTCATCCAACCTGGGCGGCAACAGCGTGGCATCCATCTCCGGACAATGCGCCTTCACACGGGCAAGAGCCATCCGCGCGCCCTCGGCGCAAAGCCGACCGCTTCATCTCCTTTATGTGCGGCACCGCCCAAGGAATTGCTGCAAGAAGTCAAGTAGCTCGTCGCCTTGGGCCTCTCGCGAAGATGGGCCACGATGTCACCATGGCAAGTCCGACAATCTATTTAGCTCGCCCATTCGCCAACCGGTCTGTCAACGGAAGTGAGCGATCCGGACTATGGAATTGAGACCAATATAGCTCTTCCGTCTTGTGATCCTCCTGGCTCCAGAAGTGCTCAACGGCATCAGCCGCACTTACAGCTAAGTCCATATACGGATCCTCCGGACTCCATAGCCGCTCAAATTGAGCATACTTTTGATCCATAAACCGGCGACGCAGCAAAAAAGGCTTGCCAGCCACGATATCTCCGGCCTGGCGCAGTTCCTCCTTCATAGCCCGCATTGCAGAGCGGGCATCCTTGGCTTCGGCGGTGGCCTTCTTCAGGTCTTCCCGCTCCGATAAGCGCTCCTTTTCAAGAGCCTCATTGCAGTAGGCAACATCTTTTACTTTCATGGCCAATTCAGCCACCTCTGCCCTGCTTAGACAGTGCGCAGCCCTTTCGGCTTTCAACTCTTCGGCCGCCCTCGAGGCAGCCGCGTCACTCCTTCGGTCTTGCTCCATAGCTCGAGCAAGTTCCGCACGAAGGCTCTCCACAGCAGCAGCACCGTCTGTACAACAACATATAATTTATCAGAGGAGGGCTTTGACCCCCTTAATAAAGCGACTGTGGAGAACTCATTTACCTTGCGACTCGTCAAGTCGCCAGTTGACAAGTGTGATGTCCGCATCCGCCACGTCAAGTTGCCGCATCAACTCATCAACCCCATTAGTCCGGCTAGCCCTCGGACTATCCGCCACCTGCATAGGAATGGCGGCATTCATTACTTGTGATTTTGATCCTTGGCACGCTGTCGTTTCCGACAACCTACCGAGTCCCAGGGGCTACTATCTATACAGGGCGCATTTTTATGTGCAAAACTGTTAAAAGACAAAAGGGTGCGTCATCCTCGCGTACCTTAAATCCCGCCAGCAAACTCATGGCGGCATTGCGCAATCCGCTCTCGGCGGACGAAATCCTTCCAATCACCATACGCATCAACGCACGGTGATCTTCTGAAATGGACGCCTCTCAAGCAGATTCTTCGCCTCCGCCGACACTAGTGGGTGCCGAACTCTACGCCCCTCCGACTCGGGGATACCTCCGTGACGATACTCAGCTCGCCCGCTTTATCTCGACGGCGCTGCGACGGAGGCGTTCGCTCTCCATCATCTCCTGAAGAAGGTCCCCCGAAGATGAACTCATCTGAGAAGGCTGCAGATCCGAACTGCAATATAAATATTTCGGTTACCCATAGAAGCACAAATGAAGGTATTTTCTCACTAATTAATTCCCTTTTTCATACTCACGGCTCGCTGGAGGGATGATCCTTTGGCAATGATTGTGCGTCCGATTCTCTCGGACGCGGACCCCGTGAAGATCTCTTCCCATGCTTAGGGCTTTGGCCTCCGGATCTTGAGGCGGTCCTCTTCTCCCCGAAGAAGGGTTCTTGATTCCTCCTCTTGACGCCTTCTGTAAATATTAGCTCCTCTATTTTCCCCTTCGCTCCCTTCTGTGGGCGCGACCTCCAACATTCTGACCAGCATGGGCTCCAAAGCGTCTCTCGGGAGGGGGCCGACACCTTATCAGCCTTGATCGCGCCACCCATTCCTGTGAAGAATAATGGGTCAGGAGGCGAACTCTAGAAAGGCACATAAAAACAGAATGTCCGGACTCTGAGCTATTTACCTGAGTATCCGGGCGATTGCGGCTTAGGCCTGCGTCCTCGGCTAATTCCGGACACGCCACCTGCGGTCCGAAGAACAACTTGTACATCTCCACGGGTGTCGCACCCATAAAGTGTTGGAGAATCCGAGGTCCCTCCGGGTTGAACTCCCATAGACAGAGAGGACGGCGTTTGCAGGGTAGAAGATGCCTGATTAGCATAACCTGCATCACCACGATCAGGTCGATCTCCCTCGCTTGAAGGTCTCGAGTCTGGCCCTGCAGTGAGGGCACGTCTTCGGACGGCCCCCATTGAGCCCTTGGTTGACCCACGACATCAGTTGGCGTGGAGGTCCCGGGCGGAATGAAGGCGGCGGCTTTTGCTCGCGCCTTCGGAGCGTGATATAGAACCACTCCGCTGCCACAACCGAGTTCCTCTTGAAGGAACCTCGGCCATGGGGCATCGGCCTTTTGCTTATGGTCGCCACAAGACTCCGCTGACGCCCCGATCATCTTCGCTCCACTTGAAGGTCTTCAGCCACAGGCGAAGTGGGGAGGACGCGAGGAAGGCTTCATGATTTATAATGAATGCGGAGATGTGGAGGATGGACTCAGAGCCAAGTCGTGAAAGTCCAGCCCATAGTAGAACATGAGTCCTCTCACGAAGGGGTCCGCTGGGAAGCCTAAGCCCGACGGAGGTGGGATACGAAGACAACGAACTCACTGGCTCAGGGCGGGCACGGCCTGCCCTTGGGCGGGCAACTCAGGCGAAACCTCGTGGGCTGTGCACTTGGCCTCACGTAACTTCAATATGTCCTTCTCCGTGACGGAGGAGGGCATCCATCGGCCCTGGAGGTCGGAGCCGGACATGGTTGAGAATCCGTAGCGCTCGAATCTGAGGCTTTGGCTGTTGGAACTGGGAGCGAGAAGGAGATTCGATGCGAGATTGAAGAACAAGGACAAGCCTTGGTCCTCTTATAAAGAGGAAAAAATACCAAGAGCCGTCTCCGTGACCGTTTGGAATTCACCTTCGATAGAGGAGGCGTGGCGACGGGAACGGTTGGGTTACCCACGCACGTATTGATGAGAATCCCGGAATAAGGGGGACACGATCTCTGCTTCGACAAGACGTGCCAAGGAAACCGCTTCGCTAAACGTGCTGAGGTGGTATAGTAAAAAATGATTCAAACAGTGGCTTGGTAGCGGTGTGATGTCATGCCGCATAATACGTCAGCAGATTGAACTAAGTGTACATTTTATTCTCTCTACGGTGGAATGTGGAAATTATTTTGCAGAGCTGGACACTATCCCGGTGTTCATGATCTTCTCTCGATTATTCAAGGAGGAACCCGCCTTGCAATGCCGAACATTATGCGGCCGGACTAATCGCCATTGAAGCCTGGTTCAGGCTACCGAGGAGTCTCGACTAGGGGTGTCCGGACAGCCCGACTATCATCGTCCGCGGACTCCAAGACTACGAAGATACAAGATTGAAGACTCCGTCCCGTGTCCGGATGGGACTTTCCTTGGCGTGGAAGGCAAGCTTGGCGACACGGATATGTAGATCTCCTACCATTGTAACCGACTGTAACCCTAGCCTCTCCGGTGTCTATATAAACCGGAGGGCTTTAGTCCGTAGGACGCAACATACATTACAACAATCATACCATAGGCTAGCTTCTAGGGTTTAGCCTCCTTGATCTCGTGGTAGATCCACTCTTGTACTACCCATATCATCAATATTAATCAAGCAGACGAGGGTTTTACCTCCATCGAGAGGGCCCAACCTGGTAAAAACATCGTGTCCTCGCCTCCTGTTACCATCCGCCTAGACACACAGTTTGGGACCCCCTACCCGAGATCCGCAGGTTTTGACACCGACACCCGTGGAGTCTCGTTTTGCGGTACACCACACCCCTCCTAATGAACAGGACCCCCGTTTCGACCGTACTCGCTCCAACACAAGTCTGTTTCCTCCGTTTTGCTGTACGCCACACCCCTCCTGATGAACAGGACCCCGTTTCAACCATAGGAGGTCTAACAGAGGTCCATTTCCTCCGTTTTGCGGTACGCCAGACCCCTCCCGATGAACAGGATACCGTTTCGACCATTGCTGGTCAATAACAAGGCCGTTTCCTCTATTCTGCGGTACACCGGCGTCGTTACCATCGGTTGTTCTGTCCAAGCCCTCCCAATGAACACGACGGTGCATTCGCTTCTGACCCAGCCAGTTGGCTCCCCATGAACATGATGACGACGCAGTTTCTCTTTTCTGACCGAGCCATGTACACGAGCCCTGGCCGTACATGTGCGCAGTAGGCGTTAGAGACCCCGCCCATATGTACGTACGTGGCCGTATTTACTTTCTTGCACCCTGGCTGCTGCACGTGCGTATACATGCTACGTGCGCGCCTCTACTATGACACGTGCATGTCTCTACATCGACCAGTATGTACGTACACATTCGTGACCAGAATGACAACGCTACGTACGCTTTGACCAGGTGGGTCCCGACTGTCAGGTACTTCCTTGCGTGCGAAGATGTAGCTGGTGGGTCCCAGCAGTCAGGGGGCGATTCGTTTTTTTTTTGCTTGTAATATAGATGCACTTCCTTGCGTGCGAAGATGTAGCTGGTGGGTCCCAGCAGTCAGGGGGGGAAATGTTTTTTTTTCACGACATATGGTGGCCCGTCCGATGGTCCCAACTGTTAGGTGGAGGAATAATTATTTTGCACGTAATAAGGAGGCACTTCCTTGCGGCCGCCGTGGACCCATCTATCAGCCTCTCCATGTATAATACTCTTCCGATGGAAGTTGTTCCTTGACCACATTGACCACGCCGCGTTGAGAGCACCAGGGCGGTGGACGACGGTGAGGCCTAGGAAGGGGACGACACGGAGCCAGTGAAGACGCGACAATGGAAGCCCGCGCGGAGAGGAGTACGAGGGTTCACTCGTTCGGCTGCGATGTGAGATTGTTGTCGCCGCAGAATAACAGGGGGTGTGGGTGAGTAGAGGGATGCCCTGTCCAGGGGTGGGAGTAGTAGGGGGGCCGAGGCCTGCGCGGCAGCACGGCCGACCACGGGAGGCGGGAGCAGGCGGTCCCGTGGGCACTGGATGTGGCGGCTAGAGCAAGAAGGTCAGAGATTGAAGAAACACGACGGCCGTTGGATTGACATCCAACGGTTACGTCTGCTAGAATCGTTTGTTGACTTATATAATAACTAAAAAAATCTTGCATACGCGTCAACATAATAGGCCCACAAGTCAGACCATTCGCTCTTTTTTAATAATTTATATATAACTCATTGCAACTTCTTATGCAATTTATTGCAGTCTATTTTTTTTTTGTTGGCCAGGGCCAGGGTTAAAAATTTAAACAACATTTCGCATATTTCTGTGGGTTCCAAACTATTTTTAATACCAAAATGTCAAGCCAGATTTAAAGTACTTTGACGATATATTTAAATTAGATTTAAGCCCAGTGAAATAGGAAACTGAAAATGTGGAAAATTCCAGAAATTATAAAGTAATTGCCAATTTGTCATCTGTTTTTATATTTACAACCCATTTCATATTACTTTCAAGATTTGCAGGCATCTTGAAAGAGTTGCAGCCCATCAAGGCGTAGAAAAATAAGAAGGCCTGGATTGGGTATTCTTCAGAAAAAATAAACTAGGCTCATTTTCACAAAGAAAAAATAGCTGGGCTGGTCATGTGGTGAACATAAAATATAAGCCTCGGCTAGACGGGCCACAACCCAGTTGAAACCCTGCTCTGTCTCAACAATAACAAAAAAATACTGCTCAAGCAGCTACGTCCCAAGTGTCAGCTGATACGTCTCCAACGTATCTATAATTTTTGATTGTTCCATGCAATTATATTACCCGTTTTGGATGTTTATAGGCTTTACTTTACACTTTTATATCATTTTTGAGACTAACCTACTAACCGGAGGCCCAACCTGAATTGCTGTTTTTTTTGCCTATTTTAGTGTTTCGAAAAAAGGAATATCAAACAGAGTCCAAATGGAATGAAACCTTCTGGAGCGATCTTTTTGGAACAAACGCAATCCAGGAGACTTGGAGTGGACGTCAAGCAGCAGACGAGGAAGCCACGAGGCAGGAGGGCGCGCCCGAAGGGGGTGGGCACGCCCCCCACCCTCGTGGGGCCCTCGTGGCTCAACCGACCTACTTCTTCCTCCTATATATATCCACGTACCCCGAGAACATCCGAGAGCACCACGAAAACCTAATTCCACCGCCGCAACCTTCTGTATCCACGAGATCCCATCTTGGAGCCTTCGTCGGCGCTCCACCGGAGGATGAATCGACCATGGAGGGCCTCTATATCTTCTCCAAGGCCTCTTCGATGAGTTGTGAGTAGTTTACCACAGACCTTCGGGTCCATAGTTATTAGCTACATGGCTTCTTCTCTCTCTTTGAGTCTCAATACCAAGTTCTCCTCGATCTTCTTGGAGATCTATTCGATGTAAATCTTTTTGCAGTGTGTTTGTCGAGATCCGATGAATTGTGGGTTTATGAGCAAGTTTATCTATGAGAAATAATTGAATCTTCTCTGAATTCTTTTATGTGTGATTGGTTATCTTTGCAAGTCTCTTCGAATTATCAGTTTGGTTTGGCCTACTAGATTGATCTTTGTTGCAATGGGAGAAGTGCTTAGCTTCGGTTTCAATCTTGTGATGTCCTTTCCCAGTGACAGCAGGCGCAGCAAGGCATGTATTGTATTGTTGCCATCGAGGATAAAAGGATGGGGTTTATACCATATTGCTTGAGTTTATCCCTCTACATTATGTCATCTTTCTTAATGCGTTACTCTGTTCTTATGAACTTAATACTCTAGATGCAGCGAGAGTCGGTCGATGTGTGGAGTAATAGTAGTAGATGCGTAATCATTTCGATCTACTTGTTATGACATGATGCCTATATACATGATTATGCCTAGATAATCTCATAACTATGCACTTTTCTATCAATTGCTCGACAGTAATTTGTTCACCCACCGTAATACTTATGCTATCTTGAGAGAAGCCACTACTGAAACCTATGGCCCCGGGTCTATCTTTTATCATATAAGTTTTGATCTATCTTTTATTTGCATCTTTTACTTTCCAATCTATATCATAAAAATATCAAAAATATTTATAATACCTTATTATCTCTATCAGATCTCACTTTTGCAATTTTCCGTCAAGGGATTGACAACCCCCTGATCGCGTTGGTTGCAAGGTTCTTGTTTGTTTGTGTAAGTGCATGGGACTTTTGAGGAGCCTCCTACTGGATTGATACCTTGGTTCTGAAAACTGAGGGAAATACTTACGCTACTTTGCTTTATCACCCTTTCCTCTTCAAGGGAAAACCAACGCAGTGCTCAAGAGGTAGCATCAGCTGATCTTGTGTTGTTCTCTTGTCTATTGACTATATACGCTCACAATGTCGTGGGTCCCAGATGTCAGGAAACCACTAGGAGGAAGCATTTTCTTTTTCCATACGCTGACATGGTGGGCCCTACTGTCATCCTCTCCACGTACTTCTGTCGATTCCTGTTGTTTGTTGACCATGTTGACCATCTTTAAGGGTTTCTCCCTTTTTAGCGATGATTAAACCCTTAGGAAAGAATTCAAGAAATTCATTTATAGCAAAAGGTTCCTTAATGATAGAGAGACAATTTGGATGAACACTTATTGATTTGAGATCCGCATTTACCTTACTAGAAGATTCACCCTTATTTTTAGGAACATAGATAAATTGGCAGTTTTAGTAGGAGGATTTGGAGTGTTATTCATGGAAGAAAACGCCGAACCTAAGTTGGTAATGATATCCTCAAGTTTACCAATTCTTGTAGAGTCTAGATCTATTCTTTCATTAACTATAGGTTCTTTCTCTTTAAAGATTTTCAAAGTAACTCCAACCCTAGATCCATATTGGGTAATTTGATTATGAATCTTTTTATCCAAATTTTCAATCAACTCAACAGTAGCAACTTTATTTTCAATAATTTCAAGCCTTTGCATCACATGTTTCAAAGTTAAAACAGTTCCATTAATCAAAAGAGCTGGTGGGCCAAACAAATCTAACATGGCATTATAAGCATCAAACGACTACTCAAGAAATCCCTTCCGGTAACGGTATCAAGAAAGCATCTATTCCAAGGAGTAATGCCTACATAAAAATTGCAAAAAAGTACGGAAGTAGAAAGCTTCCTAGTAGATTTATTTTGAGCATTGCAAATTCTATGCCAAGAATCTTTTAATTTTTCTCCCTCCCTTTGCTTAAAATTAAGGATTTCATGTTTGGGAGTGATAACAAGGATAGGAGGACTAGCCATTACGACAAGGTAAACGATTTCACACCCGAGGAAAGGAAAAAGGCAAGCAAAAGAGAGAGAGAGGTTGGGAAAGAGAGGGCAAATAAAATGGCAAGGGTGAAGTGGGGGAGAGGAAAACGAGAGGCAAATGGCAAATAATGTAAATGCAAGGGAGAGTTTGTGATGGTACTTGGTATGTCTTGACTTGGACGAAGACCTCCTCGGCAACAGCGCCAGAAATCCTTCTTGCTACGTCTTGAGCTTGCGTTGGTTTTCCTTGAAGAGGAAAGGGTGATGCTGCAATAGTAGCGTAAGTATTTTCCTTAGTTTTTGAGAACCAAGGTATCAATCCAGTAGCAGGCTTCTCAAAAGTCCCACGCACCTACACAAACAAACAAAGAACTCGCAACCAATGCAATAAAAGGGTTGTCAATCCCTTCACGACCACTTGCGAAAGTGAGATCTGATAGAGATAGTATGATAAGATAAATATATTTTGGTATTTTATAATATAGATTGGAAAAGTAAAGATGCAAATAAAAGTAGATTGAAAGCTTATATGACAAAAGATAGACCCGGGGGCCATAGGTTTCACTAGTGGCTTCTCTCAAGATAGCATAATTATTACGGTGGGTGAACAAATTACTGTCGAGCAATTGATAGAAAAGCGAATATTTATGAGATTATCTATGCATGATCATGTATATAGGCATCGCGTCCGTGACAATTAGACGGACTCCTGCCTGCATCTACTACTATTACTCCACACATCGAACGCTATCCAGCATGCATCTAGAGTATTAAGTTCATAAGAACAGAGTAACGCATTAAGAAAGATGACATGATGTAGAGGAATAAACTCATGCAATATGATATAAACCCCACCTTTTTATCCTCGATGGCAACAATACAATACGTTCCTTGCAACCCCTATTGTCACTGGGTAAGGACACCGCAAGATTGAACCAAAGCTAAGTACTTCTCCCATTGCAAGAAAGATCAATCTAGTAGGCCAAACCAAACTGATAATTCTAAGAGACTTACAAAGATAACTCAATTGTACATAAAATAATTCAGAGGAGATTCAAATATTTCTCATAGATAAACTTGATCATAAACCCACAATTCATCGGATCTCGACAAACACACCGCAAAAAGAGTTACATCGAATAGATCTCCCCAAGAGAGGGGGAGAACATGGTATTGAGATCCAAAAAGAGAAATAAAGCCATCTAGATAATAACTATGGACCCGAAGGTCTGTGGTAAACTACTCACAACTCATCGGAGGGGCTATGGTGTTGATGTAGAATCCCTCCATGGTCGATTCCCCCTCCGGCGGAGCACCGACGAAGGCCACAAGATGGGATCTCGCGGATACAGAAGGTTATGGCGGTGGAAATTGTTTTTCGTTGGCTCCATAGATGTTTTCGGGGTACGTGGGTATATATAGGAGGAAGAAGTAGGTCGGTGGCCGCCCGTGGGGCCCACAAGATAGGGAGCATGCCCTGTAGGGGTGGGCATGCCCTCCACCCTCGTGGCCACCTCGGCTGCTTCTTGGCTTGCACTCCAAGTCCTCTGGATCACGTTTGTTCCAAAAATCATGCTCCCGAAGGTTTCATTACGTTTGGACTCCGTTTGATATTCCTTTTCTTCGAAATACTGAAATAGGCAAAAAGACAGCAATACGGGCTAGGCTTCTGGTTAGTAGGTTAGTCCCAAAAATGATATAAATGTGTAAAATAAAGCCCATAAACATCCAAAACGGGTAATATAATAGCATGGAACAATCAAAAATTATAGATGCGTTGGAGACGTATCAGAAGATAGGACTGAAGAAACACGACAGACTGTAAAAGCAGCAGGAGTACTTAACAACGTTAATTGAAACCAGCAGGGGCACTTAACAACCATATCTAAAAGCAGTATGAGTACTTATATAGGTTCAACCGTACAAAGCACGCCTCAAACAGTGCTACTTTGCCTACAGTTAACCAAGGGTGAGGTCGCCAAGCCCCAGGACCAGGACCAGGCACCACCCTGCGCATCCACAACCTTCTGAAAGCGGCTTAATCTCGCAATGTTGTCAATAAACAGGATATTCGCTTTAGAGACATGGAAAATCAGGAAAGTAATCTTCTGTCCTATTCGCCAAGATGGACGGGCCTTCATTATTTGAGACCACCCATGAATAAGTATCTTTTCACCTCCAAGGGGAATGGAGTAGGTCGACATAAACATCATGTTGTGACCAAGCACAAGTCTAACCCGACCATGGTTAGGCATCTACATAGGAACAATAGAACTGTGCAGTTTTTGTTTCAAGAAGATCACAGCTGTAAAACTGTGTAGAAGAAGTAGTTTATGAACAACATATATAACAGAAAACAGCTCGTACCATAAGTTTCTTGACACAGTTGGTTCTGTTCAACGAGTGCAGCAGTGGCACACATATCCCACATGGCCTTCCACCTTTGAAATGCCACCACAATGACCTCAAGACGATCAATAAAGTGTAGGAATTTGTGGATGTCATCCCAGTCAACTTCAGTGCCATCAGTAACAGCCGAGTTCTTACAGAATAACAAATGAGCAACCTACTTAACTCTGAAAAAACCTACACGTGCCACCAATTATAAGAAAATATTAGTTAGAAGTAGCATCTTCGTGAGAGATTCGTTGCTACTTCTAAAGTTAAATTGTGATTAATTAGACAGAATAGGTGGATTAAGAAGTAATCGAGGCAACAAGCAAGAACCAGATACAAAACTAACATGGATGAACAATTGGAACGACGTCCGGGTGGAAGATTGCAGTGAAGAAGAGACCAGGTTCTGCTATTTCCATCAACATTCGTGCGCCAACTTTCAGTCCGTAAACTTGAGAAAGTTTATCCAAGTTCGGCCATAATAAAAGCAACGATCTTCTTGGTTCATGAACCCAACTCGGAACTTATATCCATGGCTTGTCTTCACTGTGACCATTAAACTGGTGTATTCAGTTATGGCAAGGCCGAGCATCCTAAGTACATGTGTTCTGGCAGAGCAAATAATGCACTGCAGGAAAAATAATGTGAGAACACAATGTATTCCCTATCCAAATCTAGAAATAATTTCCTCCTGCACGTCAGTGTTGACCATCGTACTAGTACCTTTTATCCAAATATAGCAATCCAAATTTCCAAATTAGTCGACATCATGTTCAAGAAACCCCACCATCCCAGATAGAAAAGTGGATTCTAGGAACATACTATGTGGGTTTTAAAATCATGTGTTAGGATGAGATAGAACAAATGTGGCGTCTCGCCGAGGGCGCAGAAACCTGTAGGGTCCTCGCACTTTGGGCACTGCAAACGAAACACACTAGATTCAGTAGGAAGAAAAATGCATCAACATCGGCGGCTGCCATCCTAGGATTACCCGCGACCAAGGGATTGGATTTATCGGGGATGGATGAAGAATTCGTACTTGGTTCTCCATGAGAAAACCCTATGCAATCGCCGATAGGGGGTTTTCTTTGAACAACCAGACAAGTGAGAAGGGGATTCAGGCCCAGTGAAATATTGTCGCTTCATCCGTCCAGCTTACTGCTAAAGCTGGAAAGGTGAGGGATTTGGTGATTTGATGGCTCATTGGGCATTACTGCGGCGCTACGACCGGAGTGTGTCTACCATGCAGTTGTGCACTGTAATTTGGTGCATATGGCACGTGGACCCTGTTGTCGGATGAAGGAAATATGCCCTAGAGGCAATAATAAAGTTATTATTTATTTCCTCATATCATGATAAATGTTTATTATTCATGCTAAGATTGTATTACCTGGAAACATAATACATGTGTGAATACATAGATAAACAAAGTGTCACTAGTATGCCTCTACTTGACTAGCTCGTAAATCAAAGATGGTTAAGTTTCCTAACCATAGACATGAGTTGTCATTTGATTAATGGGACCACATCATTAGGAGAATGATGTGATTGACTTGACCCATTCCGTTAGCTTAGCACTTGATCGTTTAGTATGTTGTTATTGCTTTCTTCATGACTTATACATGTTCCTATGACTATGAGATTCTGTAACTCCCTTTTACTGGAGGAACACTTTGTGTGCTACCAAATGTCACAACGTAACTGGGTGATTATAAAGGTGCTCTACAGGTGTCTCCGAAGGTACTTGTTGAGATGACGTATTTCAAGATTAGGATTTGTCACTCCGATTGTTGGAGAGGTATCTCTGGGCCCTCTCGGTAATGCACATCACTATAAGCCTTGCAAGCAATGTAGCTAATGAGTTAGTTATGGGATGATGCATTATGTAACGAGTAAAGAGACTTGCCAGTAACGAGATTGAACTAGGTATTGAGATACCGACGATCGAATCTCGGGCATGTAACATACCGATGACAAGGGGAACAATGTATGTTGTTATGTGGTTTGACCGATAAAGATCTTCGTAGAATATGTAGGAGCCAATACGAGCATCCAGGTTCCGCTATTGGTTATTGACCGGAGATGTGTCTCAGTCATGTCTACATAGTTCTCGAACCCGTAGAGTCCGCACGTTTAAAGTTAGATGACGGTTATATTATGAGTTTATATGTTTTGATGTACCGAAGGTAGTTCGGAGTCCCGGATATGATCACGGACATGACGAGGAGTCTCAAAATGGTCGAGACATGAAGATTGATATATTGGACGACTATATTCAGACACCGGAATGGTTTTGGGGGTTATCGGATATATACCGAAGTACGGGGGGGGTGTTACCGGAACCCCCCACCCCCCGGAGGTTAATGGGCCTCATGGGCCCAAGTGGTGGAAGAGGAGAGGTGGCCAAGGGGCAGCCGCATGCCCCTCCCCCCCAAGTCCGAATTGGACAAGGAGGGGGCGGCGCCCCCCCCCCCCTTTCCTTTCCCCCTCTCTCTCCTTCCCTCTCCTCTCCTACTCCAGCAAGGAAGGGGGGAGTCCTACTCCCGGTGGGAGTAGGAGTCCTCAAGGGGCGCGCCAAGGGTGGCCGGCCCCCTCCCCCTCCTCCACTCCTTTGTATATGGGGAGGGAGGCACCCCCTTGAAACACAACAATTGATCCTTGAGATCTCTTAGCCGTGTGCGGTGCCCCCCTCCACCATTGTCCACCTCGATAATATCATAGTGTTGCTTAGGTGAAGTCCTGCGTCGGTAGAACATCATCATCGTCACCACACCGTCGTGCTGACAGAACTCTCCCTCAAAGCTCGGCTGGATCGGAGTTCGAGGGACGTCATCGATCTGAACGTGTGCTAAACTCGGAGGTCTCGTACGTTCGGTGCTTGATCGGTCGGATCGTGAAGACGTACGACTACATGAATCGCGTTGTGCTAACGCTTCCGGTTTCGGTCTACGAGGGTACGTGGACACAATCTCCCCTCTCATTGCTATGCATCACTATGATCTCGCGTGTGCGTAGGAAATTTTTTGAAATTACTACGTTCCCCAACAGTGCATCCGAGCCTGGTTTTATGCGTTAATATTATATGCACAAGTAGAACACAAGTGAGTTGTGGGCGATACAAGTCATACTGCTTACCAGCATGTCATACTTTGGTTCGGCGGTATTGTTGGATGAAGCGGCCCGGACCGACATTACGCGTAGGCGTACGGGAGACTGGTTCTACCGATTTGCTTTGCACACAGGTGGCTAGCGGGTGTCAGTCTCCAACTTTAGTTGAATTGAGTGTGGCTACGCCCGGTCTTTGAGAAGGTTAAAACAACATTAACTTGACAAACTATCGTTGTGGTTTTGATGCGTAGGTAATAATGGTTCTTGCTAAGCCCGTAGCAACCACATAAAACTTGCAACAACAAAGTAGAGGACGTCTAACTTGTTTTTGCAGAGCATGTTGTGATGTGATATGGTCAAGACGTGATGCTATATTTTATTGTATGAGATGACCATGCTTTGTAACCGAGTTATCGGCCACTGGCAGGAGCCATATAGTTGTCGCTTTATTGTATGCAATGCAATCGCCCTGTAATTGCTTTACTTTATCACTAAGCGGTAGCGATACTCATAGAAGCAATAGTTGGCGAGACGACAACGATGCTACGATGGAGATCAAGGTGTCGCTCCGGTGACGATGGTGATCATGACGGTGCTTCGAAGATGGAGATCACAAGCGCAAGTGTAGCGACCCGACCCGAAAGGATCAAGTCTCCGTGCTTATGTGTCATCCCTGGATCGGTATGCTGACACACACAGTACTCGAGGATTTATAACAGAGGTAAATCACATGTATAAAATAACGTAAATACTATTACCTAAATCCAAATAGCGGAAGCAACAAGGTTGTGGATTCCCATCAACACCAACGGCAAAGTTGAGTATAGGAAATCGTAACCCTAACGTATCACTTACTCGTCGTCTGAAAAGTCTACAACATGAAACGTTGCAGCCCGAAAATGGGTCAGCACATGGAATATGCTGGCAATGTAACACATAGAGAGTAATGGAAGAATAAGCTATACTACATGCATATATGGCTGGTGGAAAAGCTCTATGGTTACAGTTTTTGCGTAAAGCCAATTTTTCCCTACTGCAAAGGAATAAATTTATTTAACTATCATGGTGGTTGTTAAACATTGAGAATGGTTGACAGCATCCTCAATCCCAATTAAAAGTACTCATTAACAAACCCAACAACATTTAAGTTGAGTAACATGATGAGATCAACAGGATATTCAAGTACTAGATACTCAAGATGTCCATAACCGGGGACACGGCTAATCATGATTAGTTTGTACACTCTGCAGAGGTTTGTGCACTTTTCCCCACAAGACTCGATCGCCTCTGTTTGGTTTCTCGCACTACATGGTGTTTGAGATACGGATGACCGAGACACAGTCTTTCAGAAGCGCTAGCACCTTACGATGGGTGGACCGGTACACCTACATCCCCTACATCTGCTAGTCCACCACTATAAGCATTCGCACGACTTAGTCAACTATGCCAGAGCCCATAATGGCTTGTGGCTGCACACGTAAGTTAATAGTATGAATTATCTTATGATCCCTTTGAGCCTGGGTGGTGGTCCATAGGAAAATCACACGGTACCCCCGGGATTTCCAAAAAAACAGGCAAGTCCTGGTAACCCCAGGTGCCTCAATCCACTCAGATGTATATTTAAGTTGCCACCTTAGATAAACCATTAATTAAACAATCTCACATCTGTCATGGATATCACTCACCCAATCCACGTCTACTAGCATAGCATGGCATAATAAGCAAACTTAGAAGTAACTCCCAAAGGTTTCATAAGTAAAACAGGTAATAGGTACTACCTCATCTACTTCCCATCCCACAATTTAATTAGATCCTAATCATGCAATGTGTGAGGATTGGTCTAATGCATAAAAACTGGGTAGTAGAAAAGTATGATCAAGTGTTACTTGCCTGCAATGTTGATGAAGATGATTCGCACTCAAAACTCTTGATAGATCTACTCGTCACACTCCGGTCAATCTATCGCGATCAAGCAATGGTAACCAGACATAAGAAATCACTCAAAAGATCGGAAAGAACGAAGAAGACGATTCGGAAAACATCAAAACCAAAGAAATAACTCTTACAGCATAAAACAATTTCTAACAGTACCAAAACTATGTGTATTTGTCCTTATCAGAAAGTTTAGTTCAATAGCTTCGATTTGCAAAAAGAATCAACTCAAACGGAGTTATAAAACTCAAGTTCAAGTTATGATCAAACGAAGTTTGAATTCAAATCTGATATAATTCAAATTTCAAACTTTTCAAAAAACATGTTTAAGTTGTTTTAATGGATAGCGGGAATCATAATGAAGAAGTGGGCGTTGGTTTCGTTGGATTTGGACAAACGAGTAGAAAGTTGTGGTCGTTTGAAGATTAGGGACTAATCTGTAAATAAAATAGTCACAGACGGGTCCCTGGCCAAAATAAAATAAAACAAAAAGGCTATTCGACGAACGTTCACTAACGAGCGCTAACGAATGAACCGTTCGCTAGATTAGAAAAAAAAACGGACCTAATCCGTTAGATCTAAATCCAACGGACGAGAGGCGGCGGTTACCACGGCGATCGCCGGAGTCGGGGAGGACGACGGCGGCGACTTCGGTCTTGGCCGGGGCGGCGGCTCCGGTGGCCGGCGCCATCCAGCGGAGGCTCGGGGTGAAGCGGCTCGGCGAGGCGGATCCGAAGGTGGTGGCGGCGCCGACTTGGCGTCGAACAGCGGAGCGGCGAAGGATCTCGCCGGGCGGCGGGTTTCAAGAGGCGGCGGCGATCACAGGCGCGATGCTTGGGAGGAGGGAGAGGGGCGGCGGCCTCGGGGCTGCGCCCTTTATAGGTGGGGAGGGGAGGAGGTGTCGTGGAGGGGGGGAAAAGGGGGACGCGGAGTCCGGCCGGACTCCGGCGGGAGGCGGTGATGCTCGGGACTCTGTCCCGAGCTTGGGGGCGATCTTGGCGCAGGCTGTTGGGCTGCGACACACTGCTAAGCGAGCCCAGTTAAGTGGAGGAGAAAAGTTTTTTAAATCATTTTCCAGGCGAAATAAAAATAATAAAACCAAATAAATAGATATATTATATAGGCATATAATATATGAAAATCTTCAGAAAAATAATTTCTACAGCATGGACATTTTTTAACATTAAATAAAATACACACAAATTTAAATAAAGCAAAGAGTGCTTCTGCCCTAGGAAAATCCAATAAAAATCATTTTTAAAATACCAAAATTAATTCAAATTTATTTCTCTCCAATTTTTTGATGTAGGGAATCATGTTACCCTATTTTCCATATATTTTATTTTTGGAGAAAAATAATTTGAATAAAACTCAAATAACTCCAAATTGAAAATAAATTCAAAAGAACTTTGAATTTAATTCTTTTAAACTCCCAACTCATATTTCATATGTTTTGAAGAAGTCATTTTATCTTCTCTCATGAAAATGTTGGGACAAACCCACCGGCGACATATGCCGAACCGCCCTCCCATGATTTAACGCGTCAGACGAAGGTAGAAGAAGATGAACAGATTTTCCGCGACGAACGCCCGGCCGCCGAACGGCCCGTATGTTGGCTTCTATTCAACTCAACTACCCAAACACACATACATGGAGGTACACACGCACACACGCAGCACAACCTCGAAGAACTCTCACATCGACCGGGCGATACCACGTCCCGACGGAGACTACATCTTCCTTAGGCCCCTCCCCTCGGCTCGCAAGCAGATCGGCACCGTGGCGCGGCAACAAACCGCGCACCCAACTAGTAGACATGGGAGGTATTTATACCTGTGCACACACACCCTAGCTAGCTACCACGCACGCACGCGCTAATCTAGCTAATCGACCTCGTCCAACTAACAACCGGACGCTTTTCTTATCCTAACAACCCACGCATGCACTAACAACCGCACAAACAGCTCGTCCACACGCCCGAGCAACGGACTCAGCGTGATCTCCTTGCATGCAGCTTCATTGGTTGCTGCTCCGCGCGACGACTTCGGTTCCACGATCGCATGGCCCGCCACGAGCGCACGCGTCAAGATTAGCACTAACATTTTCCCTCTAATCTTGACACGCTCGCCGCCGACCGTCGCCTTGAACGCATCCGTCGCCGCGATGGCGTGCCGCTGTCGTCATCCTCGCCACGCCCACGGACTTCGACCTTGCACGCCGGGCGCCGTCACCGCCATGCTCGCTGCACGTCCACGGCCTCCTCGGCGCGCCGTCGTGGCTGACAGCGTCGCGTCCCTCGTAATCGACGTTCGCCGCCGCGCCACGGCCGCCGCAGCCTCCATGCCGCCGTGCCGCGCCTCCATACCGCCCGCCATGACGCGCCGCCGCCTCCGTGGCCTCCGCGCTTTCGCCGCACGTACGACGTCACCGCCCGCTGCCTCCGTCCGCGCCATGACAGCAGCGGCGCCGCCCACCTCCATAGGCCGACACGGCCCGAGCTCCATCACGCCGCCGGGCGCCGCTTATCGCTACCACGCCTGCACGGGCAAGCACGCCAAGCACGCCCAAGACACCAAGCTCATGATACCAATTGTTGGGACAAACCCACCGGCGACATATGCGAATCGCCCTCGGCGATTTAACGCTCGGACGAAGGTAGAAGAAGATGAACAGCATTTTCCGGCGACGAACGCCTGCCGCCGAACGGCTCAGTATGTTGGCTTCTATTCAACTCAACTACCCAAACACACATACATGGAGGTACACACGCACACGCAGCACAACCTGGAAGAACTCTCACATCGACCGGGCGATACCACGGTCCCGACGGAGACTACATCTTCCTTAGGCCCCTCCCCTCGGCTCGGCAATGATCGGCACCGTGGCGCGGCAACAAACCGCGCACGCAACTAGTAGACATGGGAGGTATTTATACCTGTGCACACACACACCTAGCTAGCTACCACGCACGCACGCGCTAATCTAGCTAATCGACCTCGCCCAACTAACAACCCGACGCACTACTTATCCTAACAACCCACGATGCACTAACAGCCGCACAAACAGCTCGTCCACACGCCCGAGCAACGGACTCAGCGTGATCTCCTTGCATGCAGCTTCATTGGTTGCTGCTCCGCGACGACTTCGGTTCCACGATTGCGGCCCGCCACGAAAGACGCGTCAAGATTAGCACTAACAGAAAATCATTGAGTTGCTTGAAGTTTATGAATTGGAAATAATTTCAAATGAAATTCAAATATTTTCAACACCCCTTGTCATTTAAACAAATGGAAGAAGTCATGTCATCTTCTCTCCAGGGTTTTGTGGTGAAAAGAATTTGAATTCACGGAGATCAAAATGCAAAACGAAAGTTTTGGGAAAGTCGTTTTATTCCCTCTCATTTGACTTTCAAAAAAGATTCAAATCACTCAATTTCACACAAGCAATCAAACAATCAATCAAAACTATCTATTTATTATAACATTCCAAAATTTAGAATTTTGGGATGTTACAAACCTACCACCCTTAAAATGAATCTCGTCCTCGAGATTCGGAGAGGCTAGCAAGAAATAGGTTTGGTTCGGGGTTTTCTCAAAATCCATCGATTGTCTCCGGGGGTCTGGGGTGCTACTACCCTTAGAAGCATGGTTACAGTTCCATCAAAACTCATATACTCCATCCTTATTCCTCACAGTGTCGGTCTTCTCGGATCTCGGGAAAATTCCTTCTCTGGGCTCTTCCGATAGCGGCATAACCTTTTCCTCAACTCTTCAATCCTTTCTTCTTGGTACGGTTATTCCGAGACTGGGTCTTCTTAGCTGACGGGTCTCGCGCCAATACTAAACAAATATCGATATCTCATGGTGGTCAATAATTTATGGTTTCTCCTGCAGAAAACGGGTCTGGGTTGAACCTCACCGTATATCCTACGATTGGCAACAACTGCCGTGTATAAGGGGAAAAAATTGCTATACCATTCTATGGTTCAAACAAGGTTTAATATCATCATCCCTCTACTATAGGTAAGTCACTCAGATTTCTATCCCACATAGCAAGGCGAATAATAAGAGTAAGTCGGTATGGTGATCAATCCATCCCGCACCCAAATCATTACCTTGTATATAGTTTAGCGAATCTCGCATTCTAACACTCGGTCATCCTCACAAGCATTGCAGAATTTTCTCTTGTCGACGAACCAAGTTCGGATAAATCCATTGATTCTGCAAGCCAAACAAACATCTATCATTTCCTTCTCAACTCTCAGGTTTTGCATAAACTCCTATAAAATCATCGGTGGGTAAAAGCATATCCTCTTCCAAGGGTTTTCCTTCAGCAAGAGCGTGCTTGCTTCATGGCAGGTCCTGGGGCCTGTGGGTTATGGCCCATCTCATCACTTGTAAACCTTGAACTCATCATCTGGGGAACTGATCATTATTCCAACATCCAACTTCCTAATATTCTTAAATCCATCCAACTGTACTGTCTTCCTTCCTTCTATTTGCACCAAACTCAGACATGATTACTCAGACTCATCATAATTTCCATTGATCCATATTTCCAGCATCATACCTTCTTTATATCCAATAACATTTCAACTATTCATACTCCTGGGATATCTCACATACCGAGATAAAAATTTATACTTATGAAGTCCATACTCCACTTCGTGGTACATCATTATCCTTTCCAGGGTCAAGCATCCTTACAGGGGAACATTGGCCATCTCTGCATGGCACTTCTTCAACTGGGAAACGTGAAACACATCATGAACTCCTGACAGTCCTTCGGGTGACTCCAACTTGTTGGCCACTTCTCCCATACGCTCCAAAACTCGGTATGGTCCTACAAATCTCGGGGCTAACTTTCCCTTAACTCCAATCATTTAACTCCTCGCAGAGGGGACACACGAAGACATGCTCTGTCTCCAATTTCACAGACTTCCTCCTTGCATTTTTTTCTGCATAACTCTTCTGCCTGGACTGAGCTACCTTCAGTCTATCTCGAAGCAACTTTAACATTATCTTCTGAATCCTTGATCACATTTGGTCCAAACAACTGACGGTCTCCAACTTCATCCCATATCAACGGTGTCTGTCTCCTTCTCCATACAAAACTTTAAAAGGGGCCATCTTCAAACTAGCTTGGTAACTGTTGTTGCATGAGAACTCAGCATAAGGTAGATTATCATCCCTACTAGATCCATAATCTAGCGCACACACTGTCAACATGTCCTCCAGAATCTGATTTACTCTCTCGGTCTATCAATCTGTCTGCGGATGAAAGGCTGTACTGAACTCTAGCCTATTACCCAAAGTCTGGTGCAGCTGATTCCAAAACTTTGAGGTAAACTGTGTTCCTCTATCGATGGTCCTCGGAACTCCATGCAGACATACATGCTAGTCAAATATATCTTGGCCAACTTCACACTTGTATAGGTGGTTTTCACTGGGATAAAGTGAGCCACTTTGGTCAAGCGAATCAACTACTACCCAGATAGAGTCATATCCCGTTCGGGTTCTGGGAAATCCGGTAATGAAATCCATGTCAAGCTTATCCTGCTTCCCTTCGGGTATCGGCATAGGCTGTAGTAATCCGGCTGGCTTCTGATGCTCTGCCTTTATTCTCTGGCATACATCACCTATGACTACATACTCCGCAATATACTTCTTCATACCAATCCACCAGAAACACTCCTTCAAATCCAAATACATCTTGGTGTTTCCAGGGCGAATTGAGTATGGTGATTCATGAGCCTCTTGAAGTATTTACTTTCTGATCTTTGCATTATTGGGTATACGCACACTATCCTCAAACCATAAGGTGTCGTGCTCATCCTTACGAAAACCTTTGGCCTTTCCTTTGCTAATCCTCTCTTTTATCTCAGCAACCTCTTTGCCATCCTTCTGAGCTTCATGAATCTTTCCCAACAATGTAGACTGAACTTCCATTGCTGCAACAAAACCTTTGGGAACAATCTCTAACCGAAGTTCCCTGAGATCCTCAGCTAACTCCTTTGGTAAATCCCCACTTATGAGGGTACTCATCCTGGTGTTCTTTATGGTTGTGTCCTATTTCTCCACAAAGCTAGTATGCACACGGTTTCTTCATATCTTTTCCATAAGGCCTCAACTTCTGGGACACAAACTAAGACTTTAGGAAAGTCAACTTAAATTCCTTCCAAGTGGTTACTCTTTGCCATCCATTGATGGTTTGGTACATCCTCCACCAAGTAACAACACCTCTTACAAAACTCTGAAGAGCATGCTGGGTCATATCATTTCCGACTATAGGATCACTCTCCATATGATCCTCCATGTTCTGAATACATTGGTCCATCTCCAATTGACTCATCGGTCCAGAAAATACAAGCTCATCTCCATTCATCCTCTATTGGGTCCATGGGTTTGGGGTGGGATATGAGAGATCGAGAGGGATGCACACAATACAAACAACAATTTTGAAAAGGCAGATTTTATTGTGGCTGTCGGAAAAACAACAAACAAATGACAGCTCACAATCGTCGCATCTAACGTAAGTATATAACAGGGGTTGGGTCTTCTAATGGTCTATAGATCTCAACGTCATCAAACTCTTCAAGTCCTGTTCATGTCTCTGGTAGCTTCTTCCGATCATGCTTGTCCTTCTCAAGTTCTTTTGCCAAATCATCTCTGTTGACGCAAAGTTTATCATGGCATCCTTTAATACTCCTGGAGTTGCATTCCAACTTCCGGTTTCAACATCCTTGACATGATCCATGGTCCTTTTGTCCTTCAGTTCCTCACAATTCTCCAGTATCTCGAGGTTTTGCTCCTCCAGCTTGGCTACTTTCAGCTTCTGGGTCTTGAGTTCTTCACAAACTGCTTCCTTGTCAAATATAACTTTCCTGCGTGTCCATCTTAAAATCCTTGATGTAATACTCCAGATCCTAGCGATACACTAGCTAAGGTTCAAACTTCATTCTTTGCTGAGAGATGATCCATCAGTCTTCTACCATCCAATCCTTCCATGCATCTGCATGCTTAACTCCGCACGATGACACAAAACTTGAGTTCTAATGCTCCATGTTCAGGTCTTTCTCCGATACACCTTGATCTCGGGTATTGACAGCTTCCATAGTCTATCAAGTTCCATAAGTGTAGCCTTCATTGGTCATACCAAATCTGGAAATTCTTCATATTCTCCTAGTCTTCAGAGTCTTCAATAGTTGTAATTTCCATTATCATAATGTATGGTAAAATCCTCTTCATTCCAAAGTGGTCTTAGTTGTCCGATATCTTATACTCCTTGGAGTGGTCTCATCAGTCGAGTCTTCGAGTGGTCAAAAGGGGAAAAGGGGTATGGTCTCACTAAAAGGAATTTTTGAATAAGCTCAGAAGAGAAGAGAGGTAAAAGATTCTTTTGAAAAGAAAGTTGTAGAGAAAAATCTTTTGTATGGGCTTGCCAGTTTCTAGGGTCACGTCCTACAGTCAACATGTGCTCTGATACCATCTTGTAGCGACCCGACCCGAAAGGATCAAGTCTCTGTGCTTATGTGTCATCCCTGGATCGGTATGCTGACACACACAGTACTCGAGGATTTATAACAGAGGTAAATCACATGTATAAAATAACGTAAATAATATTACCTCAATCCAAATAGCGGAAGCAACAAGGTTGTGGATTCCCATCAACACCAACGGCAAAGTTGAGTATAGGAAATCGTAACCCTAACGTATCACTTACTCGTCGTCTGAAAAGTCTGCAACATGAAACGTTGCAGCCCGAAAACGGGTCAGCACATGGAATATGCTGGCAATGTAACACATAGAGAGTAATGGAAGAATAAGCTATACTACATGCATATATGGCTGGTGGAAAAGCTCTATGGTTACAGTTTTTGCGTAAAGCCAATTTTTCCCTACTGCAAAGGAATAAATTTATTTAACTATCATGGTGGTTGTTAAACATTGAGAATGGTTGATAGCATCCTCTATCCCAATTAAAAGTACTCATTAACAAACCCAACAACATTTAATTTGTGTAACATGATGAGATCAACAGGATATTCAAGTACTAGATACTCAAGACGTCCATAACCGGGGACACGGCTAATCATGATTAGTTTGTACACTCTGCAGAGGTTTGTGCACTTTTCCCCACAAGACTCGATCGCCTCCGTTTGGTTTCTCGCACTACATGGTGTTTGAGAAATGGATGACCGACACACAGTCTTTCAGAAGCGCTATGCCGGGGGAATCTGCCCGCCACGAACACCTATGGGGCCGGAGCCCCTTGTCTGAGCGGTACGAGGGCGGAGGGAGCACAGAGAGCAGATCGTAGCGAGCACGCGGGCGGATTTTACCCAGCTTCGGAGCTCTCCGGAGAGATAAAACTCCTACTGCTGCTTTGTGTTTGTATTTGATCTTGCTCGAGGGTGCGAGCGTATGGTGGTATTGCGTGTGTCGAATGGACCGAACCCCTTCTACGTGCGCATGGGCCTCCCTTTTATAGTCGGAAGGGGGCGCCAACAGGTGGCAGCATAGGAGAAAGGGGTAAAAATGTAAAAGAGGTGGTAGTTGGAACAGTCTTGGGAACAAAGAAGCTACGATTGCATGAACAAAGGTCACTACCTACTTTGTGATGGGGACAAGGGCATTTAATGCCCGTCGCCGTCGCCCCAAAGCTCCCGCCCTTGCGTCTCCGTCGCCACGGCGATGGATACACCACCGTGAAGTGCCACCGTGTCCCCAGTGCTGCACAGCCATCCGCCACGCTCCCTCGAAAGGCCCAGGCGGCGCGTGGATGATGAGCTGGAGCGCGGCACACAACAGAACTCTCCCGCAAGCACCTTGCGGGGTCTTGACTCTCGCCGGACCCGAGAGCTTGTCGGGCTCAGTAACTTGTCGCTCCCGGGCCCTCGCCGACGCATATAGCGCCGAGGCGTGTCTTCTATGATGTAATCTTCTAGTCTTCCTGGCGAGCTCCTCTTGCCAGGGCCTTGCGTGAGTGATGTAACCTTGAGCCTGGAACGGCCTTCCCGGCAAGCTCCGCTTGCCGGGGTCTCGATCTTCTGTCTTTGAATGGCTTGACATGGAGCAGGAAGGTCCTCGGCGAGCACGTGGTAAACCTTGCCGCTGAAGTCAGAATCACCCGATGCACAAGTTGGGGTACTGAGGTACCCCTACCTTAGTACACCGACAGGAGTGAAGGAAATATGCCCTAGAGGCAATAATAAAGTTATTATTTATTTCCTTATTTCATGATAAATGTTTATCATTCATGCTAGAATTGTATTAAACGGAAACATAATACATGTGTGAATGCATAGGCAAAACAACATGTCACTAGTATGCCTCTACTAGACTAGCTTGTTATTCAAAGATGGTTATGTTTCCTAACCATGAACAAGGAGTTGTTATTTGATTAATGAGGTCACATCATTAGTAGAATGATCTGATTGACATGACCCATTCCTTAGCTTAGCACACGATCGTTTAGTATGTTGCTACTGCTTTTATCCATGACATATACATGTTCCTGTAACTATGAGATTATGCAACTCCGTTTACGGAGGAACACTTTGGGTGCTACCAAACGTCACAACGAATCGGGTGATTATAAAGGAGTACTACAGGTGTCTCCAAAGGCGATGTTGGGTTGGCGATTTGAGATTAGGTTTTGTCACTCCGATTGTCGGAGAGGTATCTCTGGGCCCTCTCGGTAATGCACATCACTGAAGCCTTGCAAGCACTACAACTAATGAGTTAGTTGTGAGATGATGTATTACGGAACGAGTAAAGAGACTTGCGTAACGAGATTGAACTAGGTATTGGATACCGACGATCGAATCTCGGGCAAGTAACATACCGATGACAAAGGAACAACGTATGTTGTTATGCGGTCGACCGATAAAGATCTTCGTAGAATATGTAGGAACCAATATGGGCATCCAGGTCCCGCTGTTGGTTATTGACCGTGAATAGTTCTAGGTCATGTCTACATTGTTCTCGAACCGTAGGGTCCGCACGCTTAAGGTTTCGATGGCGCTTATTATGAGTTTATGTATTTTGATGTACCAAGGAGTTCGAGTCCGGATGTGATCACGGACATGACGAGGAGTCTCGGAATGGTCGAGACATAAAGATTGATATATTGGAAGCCTATGTTTGGAGTTCGAATGGTTCCGGTAAAACGGAATTCTACCGAGTACCGGAGGTTACGGAACCCCGGGAGGTAAATGGGCCTCGATGGGCCTTAGTGGAAAGGAGAAGGGCCAGCCCTGGGTGGCGCGCGCTTCCCCCTTCCCTAGTCCAACTAGGACTAGGAGAAGGGCCCCCTCTCTCTCTTTCCCCCTCAGGAATCCTAGTCCAACTAGGATTGGGGGGAATCCTCCCAGAGGAGTAGGACTCCTGGCGCGCCTCCCTTGGCCGCCCCCCTCCCCTTGCTCCTTTATATCACGGGGCAGGGGGCACCTTGGAACACACAAGTTGATCTTTAGATCGTTCCTTAGCCGTGTCGGTGCCCCTCCACCATATTCCACCTCGGTTATACTGTCGAAGCTTAGGCGAAGCCTCGCCGGTGAAACATCAAGATCGTCACCACGCCGTCGTCTCGACGAAACTCTCCCTCGACACTCGGCTGGATCGAGTCTGAGGGACGTCATCGAGTTGTACGTGTGTCAAGAACTCGGGCGTCGAGATAACGCGCCGGATCGGTCGGATCGCGAGGAGAACGTCGACTACTTCCTCTACGTTGTGATCGCTTCGCTTGGGTCTACGAGGGCGTAGACAACACTCTCCCTCTCGTTGCTATACATCACCATGATCTTGCGTGTGCGTAGGAAAATTTTGAAATTACTCGTTCCCCAACAAAGGGCATCCGAGCCTAGGTTTTTCTATGGTTTGATGTTTTGCACGAGTAGAACACAAGTGAGTTGTGGGCGATACAAGTCATACTACCTACCAGCATGTCATACTTTGGTTCAGCGGTATTGTGAGATGAAGCGGCCCGACCGACATTACGCGTGACGCTTCGCGAGACTGGTTTCACCGCTCGAGCACTCGTTGCTTAAAGGTGACCGGTGGGTGCTGCCTCTCTCACTTTAGTTGAACCGAGTGTGGCTCGCCCGGTCCTTGAGAAGGTTAAAACGAGTCTATTTGACGAAATATCGTTGTGGTTTTGATGCGTAGGTGAGACTGGTTCTTGCTAAAGCCCGTAGCAGCCACGTAAAATTTGCAACAACAAAGTAGAGGACGTCTAACTTGTTTTTGCAGGACATGTTGTGATGTGATATGGTCAAAACGTGATGCTATATTTTATTGTATGAGATGATCATGTTTTGTAACCGTTATCGGCAATCGGCAGGAGCCATATGGTTGTCGCTTTATTGTATGCAATGCAATGCCTGTAATGCTTTACTTTATCACTAAGCGGTAGCGATAGTCGTAGTAGCATAAGTTTGGCGAGGCGACAACGATGCTACGATGGAGATCAAGGTGTCGCACCGGTGGCGATGGTGATCAAGGTGGTGCTGCAAGATGGAGATCATGAAGCACAAGATGATGATGACCATATCATATCACTTATATTGATTTGCATGTGATGTTTATCTTTTATGCATCTTATCTTGCTTTGATTGACGGTAGCATTATAAGATGATCTCTCACTAAATTATCAAGAAGTGTTCTCCCGAGTATGCACTGTTGCCAAAGTTAAATCGTGCCCGCACACCACGTGATGATCGGGTGTGATAAGCTCTCGTCCATCTACAACGGGTGCAAGCCAGTTTTGCACACGCAGAATACTCGGGTTATACTTGACGAGCCTAGCATATGCAGATATGGCCTCGGAACACGGAGACCGAAAGGTCGGCGTGAATCATATAGTAGATATGATCAACATAAGATGTTCACCATTGAAAACTACTCCATTTCACGTGATGATCGGTTATGGTTTAGTTGATTTGGATCACGTGATCACTTAGATAACTAGAGAGATGTTTTTCTAAGTGGGAGTTCTTAAGTAATATGATTAATTGAACTTAAATTTATCATGAACTTAGTACTGATAGTATCTTGCTTGTTTATGTTTGATTGTAGATAGATGGCTCGTCTTTGTTGTTCCGTTGAATTTTAATGCGTCCTTGAGAAAGCAAAGTTGAAAGATGATGGTAGCAATTACACGGATGGGTCCGTAACGAGGATCATCCTCATTGCTGCACGTAAGAGCTACGTCCCGATGCACCGCTAGGTGACAGAACTCTTCTTTGGAGCAACGCCGGATGTTGTGAGCGTCTGGCGAGCAAAGCGATGACTACTCTATAGTTCAGTGTGCCATGCTTTACGGCTTAGAACCGGGACTTCAACGACGTTTTGAGCGTCATGGAGCATATGAGATGTTCCAGAGTTGAAGTTGATATTCCAACAGAATGCCCGGATTGAGAGATATGAAGTCTCCAATAAGTTCTATAGCTGTAAGATGGAGGAGAATAGTTACATTAGTGAGCATATACTCAAGATGTCTAGGTACTACAATCACTTGACACAATTGGGAGTTAATCTTCGGATGATTGTGTCATAGACAGAATCTCAATCACCGCCACCAAGCTACAAAGGCTTCGTGATGAACTATAATATGCAAGGGTTAGTAAAGACTATACAGAGCTCTTCGCAATGCTAAAGGCTGCGGAGGTAGAAATCAAGAAGGAGCATCAAGTGTTGATGGTCAATAAGACCACTAGTTTCAAGAAGAAAGGCAAAGGGAAGAAGAAAGGAATCTCAAGAAGAACAGCAAGCAAGTTCTTTGCTCAGAGAGAAACCCAAGTCGGCCCTAAACCTGAAATCGAGTGCTTCTCGCAAGCGAGTGGTCCTTTGAAGCGGAACTGCCCCAAGTATTTGGCGGATAAGAAGGATGGCAAGGTGAACAAAGGTATATGTGATATACATGTTATTGATGTGTACCTTACTAGAGCTCGTAGTAGCACTGGTATTTGATCTGGTTCATTGCTAATATTTGCAACTCAAAGCAGGGACTACTGATTGCTTAACTCGGCAAAGGACGAGGTGACGATCTTGGCGTGGGAAATGGTTCCAAAGTCGATGTGATCGCGGTCGGCACGCTACCTCTACATCTACCTTCGGGATTAGTTTTAGACCTAAATAATTGTTATTTGGTGCTGCGTTGAGCATGAACATTATATCTGGATCTTGTTTGATGCGAGACGGTTATTCATTTAAATCGAGAATAATGGTTGTTCTATTTATATGAGTAATATCTTTTATGGTCATGCACCCTTGAGGAATGGTCTATTTTGATGAATCTCGATAGTAGTGATACACATATTCATAATGTTGAAACCAAAAGATGCAGAGTTGATAATGATAGTGCAACTTATTTGTGGCACTGCCGTTTAGGTCATATCGGTGTAAAGCGCATGAAGAAACTCCATACTGATGGGCTTTTGGAGTCACTTGATTATGAATCACTTGGCACTTGCGAACCGTGCCTCATGGGCAAGATGACCAGAACACCGTTCTCCGGTACTATGGAGAGAGCAACAGATTTGTTGGAAATCATACATACTGATGTATGTGGTCCAATGAATGTTGAGGCTCGTGGCGGATATCGTTATTTTCTCACCTTCACGGATGACTTAAGCAGATATGGGTATATCTACTTAATGAAACATAAGTCTGAAACATTTGAAAAGTTCAAAGAATTTCAGAGTGAAGTTGAAAATCATCGTAACAAGAAAATTAAGTTTCTACGATCGATCGTGGAGGTGAATATTTGAGTTACGAGTTTGGTCTACATTTGAAACAATGCGGAATAGTTTCGCAACTCACGCCACCGGAACACCACAACAGTAATGGTGTGTCCGAGCGTCAGAATCGTACTTTACTAGATATGGTGTGATCTATGATGTCTCTTACAGATTTACCGCTATCGTTTTGGGGTTATGCTCTAGAGACGGCCGCATTCACACTGAATAGAACACCGTCGAAATCCATTGAGGCGACACCTTATGAACTATGGTTTGGCAAGAAACCAAAGTTGTCGTTTCTTAAAGTTTGGGGATGCGATGCTTATGTGAAAAGCTTCAACCTGATAAGCTCGAACCCAAATCGAGAAATGTGTCTTCATAGGATACCCAAAGGAAACAGTTGGGTACACCTTCTATCACAGATCCGAAGGCAAGACATTCGTTGCTAAGAATGGATCCTTTCTAGAGAAGGAGTTTCTCTCGAAAGAAGTGAGTGGGAGGAAAGTGGAACTTGATGAGGTAATAGTACCTTTCTCCTTTACTTGAAAGTAGTTCGTCGCAGAAACCAGTTTCAAACATCTACACCAAGTAGCGAGGAAGTTGATGATGTTGATCATGAAACTTGAGATCAAGTTACTCGAGAACCTCGTAGATCAACCAGAGTAAGATCCGCACTGAGTGGTACGGTAATCCTGTTCGGAAGTCATGCTACTAGATCATGATGAACCTCGAACTATGAAGAAGCGATGGTGAGCCCAGATTCCATAAAATGGCTTGAGGCCATGAAATCGAGATGGGATCAATGTATGAAAACAAAGTGTGGACTTTGGTTGACTTGCCGAAGGTCGGCAAGCAATAGAAAACAAGTGGATCTTCAAGAAGAAGACCGACGCCGACGGTAATGTTATCGTCTATAAAGCTCGACTTGTGCAAAGGGTTTTCGACAAGTTCAAGGGATTGACTACGATGAGACCTTCTCACCCGTGGCGATGCTTAAGTCCGTCCGAATCATGTTAGCAATTGCGCATTTTATGATTATGAAATTTGGCAAATGGATGTAAAGACTGCATTCTGAATGGATTTACGGAAGAAGAGTTGTATATGATGCAACGAGAAGGTTTTATCGATCCAAAGGAGCTAACAAAGTGTGCAAGCTCCAGCGATCCATCTATGGACTGGTGCAAGCATCTCGGAGTTGGAATAAGCGCTTTGATAGTGTGATCAAAGCATTTGGGTTTGTCTGCACTTTTGGAGAAGCTTCAGTATTTACAAGAAAGTGAGTGG
Organism: Aegilops speltoides; assembly: GCA_021437245.1. Taxonomy (NCBI): domain Eukaryota; kingdom Viridiplantae; phylum Streptophyta; class Magnoliopsida; order Poales; family Poaceae; genus Aegilops; species Aegilops speltoides. Next base: position 62,391,738 of record CM038142.1, read on the forward strand.
GAGCTCAGAGCATTTACGATATTATATGTGGATGACATATTGCTGATCGGAAATGATATAGAATTCTGGATAGCATAAAGGGATACTTGAATAAGAGTTTTTCAATGAAAGACCTTGGTGAAGCTGCTTACATATTGGGCATTAAGATCTATAGAGATAGATCAAGGCGCTTAATTGGACTTTCACAAAGCACATACCTTGACAAAATTTTGAAGAAGTTCAAAATGGATCAAGCAAAGAAAGGGTTCTTGCACTGTGTTACAAGGTGTGAAGTTGAGTCGGACTCAATGCCCGACCACTGCAGAAGATAGAGAGAAATGAAAGATGTTCCTATGCTTCAGCCATAGGCTCTATCATGTATGCAATGCTGTGTACTGACTGATGTGTGCCTTGCTATAAGCCTAGCAGGAGGTACCAAAGTAATCCAGAGTGGATCATCGGACAGCGGTCAAGAACATCTGAAATACGAAAAGGACTAAGGATATGTTTCTCGATATGGAGGTGACAAAGAGCTCATCGTAAACGCAGTTACGTTGATGCAAGCTTTGACACCGATCCGACGATTCAAATCGCAGACCGGATCGATTTACACTAAACGGAGGAGCTGTCGGTTGGTGCAGTTCTAAACAAAGCGTCGTGGCGGGATCTACATGTGAAGCGGAATACATAGCAGCTTCGAAGCAGCTAATGAAGGATTCGGATGAAGGAGTTCATATCCGATCTAGGTGTCATGCCTAGTGCATCGGGTCCAATGAAAATCTTCGTGACAATCTTCGAGCAATTGCCTTAGCAAAGGAATCCAGATTTCACAAGAGGACCAAGCACATCAAGAGACGCTTCAATTCCATCCGGACGTAGTCCGACGGAGACATAGAGATTTGCAAGATACATACGGATCTGAATGTTGCGGAACCGTTGACTAAGCCTCTTCCACGAGCAAAACATGATCAGCACCAAGACTCCATGGGTGTTAGAATCATTACTATGTAATCTAGATTATTGACTCTAGTGCAAGTGGGAGGCAAGGAAATATGCCCTAGAGGCAATAATAAAGTTATTATTTATTTCCTTATTTCATGATAAATGTTTATCATTCATGCTAGAATTGTATTAAACGGAAACATAATACATGTGTGAATGCATAGGCAAAACAACATGTCACTAGTATGCCTCTACTAGACTAGCTTGTTAATCAAAGATGGTTATGTTTCCTAACCATGAACAAGGAGTTGTTATTTGATTAATGAGGTCACATCATTAGTAGAATGATCTGATTGACATGACCCATTCCCTTAGCTTAGCACACGATCGTTTAGTATGTTGCTACTGCTTTTATCCATGACATATACATGTTCCTGTAACTATGAGATTATGCAACTCCGTTTACGGAGGAACACTTTGGGTGCTACCAAACGTCACAACGTAATCGGGTGATTATAAAGGAGTACTACAGGTGTCTCCAAAGGCGATGTTGGGTTGGCGTATTCGAGATTAGGTTTTGTCACTCCGATTGTCGGAGAGGTATCTCTGGGCCCTCTCGGTAATGCACATCATCAAGCCTTGCAAGCACTACAACTAATGAGTTAGTTGTGAGATGATGTATTACGGAACGAGTAAAGAGACTTGCGTAACGAGATTGAACTAGGTATTGGATACCGACGATCGAATCTCGGGCAAGTAACATACCGATGACAAAGGGAACAACGTATGTTGTTATGCGGTCTGACCGATAAAGATCTTCGTAGAATATGTAGGAACCAATATGGGCATCCAGGTCCGCTGTTGGTTATTGACCGTGAATAGTTCTAGGTCATGTCTACATTGTTCTCGAACCGTAGGGTCCGCACGCTTAAGGTTTCGATGGCGGTTATTATGAGTTTATGTATTTTGATGTACCAAGGAGTTCGAGTCCGGATGTGATCACGGACATGACGAGGAGTCTCGGAATGGTCGAGACATAAAGATTGATATATTGGAAGCCTATGTTTGGAGTTCGGAATGGTTCCGGTCGAAAACGGGAATTTACCGGAGTACCGGGAGGTTACCGGACCCCGGGAGGTAAATGGGCCTCGATGGGCCTTAGTGGAAAGGAGAAGGGCCAGCCCTAGGTGGCGCTACGCTTCCCCTTCCCTAGTCCAACTAGGACTAGGAGAAGGGCCCCCCTCTCTCTTTCCCCCCTCCGGAATCCTAGTCCAACTAGGATTGGGGGAATCCTACCCGAGGGAGTAGGACTCCTTGGCGCGCCTCCCTTGTCCGCCGCCCCTCCCCTTGCTCCTTTATATCTGAGGGGCAGGGGGCACCTTGGAACACACAAGTTGATCTTTAGATCGTTCCTTAGCCGTGTCGGTGCCCCCTCCACCATATTCCACCTCGGTTATACTGTCATGAAGCTTAAGCGAAGCCTGCGCCGTGAAACATCAAGATCGTCCCACGCGTCGTCTTGTGAAACTCTCCTCGACACTCGGCTGGATCGGAGTCTGAGGGACGTCATCGAGCTGTACGTGTGTCAAGAACTCGGGCGTCGAATGAGTAACGGCGCCGGATCGGTCGGATCGCGAGGAGAACGTCGACTACTTCCTCTACGTTGTGATCGCTTCGCCGGGTCTACGAGGGTACGTGAGACAACACTCTCCCCTCTCGTTGCTATACATCACCATGATCTTGCGTGTGCGTAGGAAAATTTTTGAAATTACTACGTTCCCCAACAAGGAGCCCCCGGGCCTGGGCCACACACGGTGCCGAGCGCTGTTGGGCCAGGCCCAAAACAGTGCACGGGCACACGCGGCCCACGGCGCGTCGAATCCACTTCCGCCTCTGCCGCATCCCCCCGTAACGGCATGCGTCGATTGCGGCGTCGTGGGGGACGTGGGCGGCGCGTGCGGTCTTTAGGGCATCCACCCCCGTGATCGTGGTGCAGGGCGAGGTCACTTCACCCGCCGCTCCCCGCCGCCGCCACGCCGCCCTCATGCATAGGGGTCGTGGCGGCGAAGGTGGGAGACCGAGCCGTCACGGGCGAAGATGGCGAAGTCGGCCCGCTCCCTGCCCTCCTCGCTTCCCGATTGGCGGGAAGGAATCTTATACCCGCAGCCCCAAGCAACTCGCTCCGCCAAAATCCAGTCTTGATGTGCTCTTCTGGTTTCTCCTTGTTGCTGTAATTTCAGCCATGAAAACAGCTGAGATAGGTCTGCAACAGTTTCATTATTTACATGTATATGTATATAAATCCTTTCTGTGCAACTTTGCAATACGATGCCGTGCCTTGCCCTTCGTATGTTTATACTCTACGCTTCTAGGGAAACTTGCCGGCAAAGGGGCCCTTGCCGCGAGCGCTGAGTGCTGAACTCGAAGCAGCCTGCTGGTCAAGGTCTTACCGGCAAGCAACCTTGCCGCGGCTAGTCGCAACGCACTTAGCTTGTTGAGCGGACTCGAAAACGAAACAAGGGCGCGACACTTGTCGCAGCTCACTTAAATCGTTGAGTGTGCTCGAAAACAAGATAAGGGTGCGGCTATCCACGGGTAGGTTCCTCCGCGCACAAGTTTCTCATACGAAGGGCATCTTACGGCAGGGCTTGCTCCGTTACACCCTCTACTTTACACCCTTTGTGCGCTTTTACCCTACGCTTCTAGGGAAACTTGCCGGCAAAAGGGGCCCTTGCCACGAGCGCTGAGTGCTGAACTCGAAGCAGCCTGCTGGTCAAGGTCTTACCGGCAAGCAACCTTGCCGCGGCTAGTCACAACGCACTTAGCTTGCTGAGCGGACTCGAAAACGAAACAAGGGCGCGACACTTGTCGCAGCTCACTTAAATCGTTGAGCGTGCTCGGAAACAAGATAAGGGTGCGGCTATCCGCGGGTAGGTTCCTCCGCGCACAGGTATTGCATACAAAGGACGAACGCACGAGGAACATAACATAGAAAAGCATGGAACTAAGGAGTGCCCTGCACAAAAGCTCGGACGACTTAGCTTTTCTGTTTCCAACAATCCGTCGAGGCCGTACTCCTCCCCCGATCCTTCCCCCTTGTATGTTCTCAACCTTACGCTTTCGGGGAGCCCACCAGCGCAAGCATGCTTGCTGAGCGCAGGGCATCAGCGGCCCGCTGGCGGTGCAGCCCCCGGCGGGAAGAACTTGTCGGGCTGGTTGCGGCGTGCTTTTATCGTCGAGTGCGACTCAAGACGAGCCGACGGCGCAACCCAACCACGATTCGACCCTTTCGCGTCCAGGTCGCTCATACAGGGTATGGATTCTCAGGGGGAGTACAACTCAAAAGTTCGGAGCTTGGCAATTTTCTTTGCCCTACTGGCCAGTGGAGCTCGATGGCACGTCCTCGACGGCGGCGTAGCACTCCGGAGAGGTGCGCTTGCCGGAGCAGGCACCAGAGCTGTTCTTGCCGGGCTTAGTCTTTGGCTGGTCTGTCTTTGTTTCCTCGCACTTGCCGGTGGAGCTCGATGGCGCGTCCTCGATGGCAGCGCAGCACTCCGAAGAGGTGCGGTTGCCGGAGTGGGCCCCAGAGCACTTGCCGGACTTCGCTTCTGCCGGAGTGGAGGGGAGCGGGGGCGAGCGGCGCAAGGAGCGGGATATGCTCGGACTCCTAACAGCGTTAGAAGGAGCAGGGTTCTGCCCCGGCGCCTTCGCTTTGCTTGTGGCCGGACGGTGGTCCGAAACATCCCGCGAGCCTCCGTGTGTCCTTGCCCCAAAGATGCGATACCACCTCCCGTGGTATGGCGCTGCTGGGTTGTCGTGTCTTTGAGATGGACGCGGCGTGTCCACGGAGACCGAGGCGTGGCCATCCGTCTTGTCCTTGATTCGTGGCGCCGCGAGTGTCTCGCCGGCGCGATCGCCCTTCGACGGCGTCTCCTCCGCCCACCGTTGGCTCGGTGGAGGCGGATGAGACGCAGCCGGCTGGAACCTCCGCCTTCTTCTTGAGGCCATGGCGCAGATTGTTGATGAAGTTCTTGATGAAACCGGAGAGGTTGATGAAGAACGCGCCAGCGTGACGCCGGATCAGGTCCGCACAACCTCGACGCCCCTACTGGCGCGCCAAAGATGCGGGAATCGCCCGCCACGAACACCTATGGGGCGGGCCCTTATGCAGCGCGGTACGAGGCGGAGGGAGCACAGAGAGCAGATCGTGCGAGCACGCTGGCGGATTTTACCCAGCCGGAGCTCTCCGGAGAGATAAAACTCCTCTGCTGCTTTGTGTTTGTATTTGATCTTGCTCGAGGGTGCGGCGTATGGTGGTATTGCGTGTGTCGAATGGACCGAACCCCTTCTCGTGCGCATGGGCCTCCTTTTATAGTCGGAAGGGGCGCCAACAGTGGCAGCGTGGGAGAAAGGGTAAAATGTAAAAGAGGTGGTAGTTGGAATAGTGCGGAACAAAGTGAAGCTACGATTGCATGAGCAAAGTGGTCACTACCTACTTTGACATGGGGGACAAGGGCATTTAATGCCCGTCGCCGTCGCCCAAAAGCTCCCCCCTTGCGTCTCCGTCGCCACGGCGATGGATACACCACCGTGAAGTGCCACCGTGTCCCCAGTCTGCACAGACCATCCGCCACGCGTCCCCAGAAAGGCCCTGTAGGCGACCGTGGGCTAATGAGCTGGAGCGCGGCACACAACAGAACTCTCCGCAAGCACCTTGCGGGTCTTATTCTCGCCGGACCCGGGAGCTTGTCGGGCTCTGTAACTTGTCGCTCCCCGGGCCCTCGCCGGGACGCATATAGCGCCGAGGCGTGTCTTCTATGATGTAATCTTCTAGTCTTCCTGGCGAGCTCCTCTTGCCAGGGCCTTGCGTGAGTGATGTAACCTTGAGCCTGGAACGGCCTTCCCGGCAAGCTCCGCTTGCCAGGGTCTCGATCTTCTGTCTTTGAATGGCTTGACATGGAGCAGGAAGGTCCTCGGCGAGCACGTGGTAAACCTTGCCGCGGGAAGCTGCAACCGCCCGTGCACAAGTTGGGGTACTGAGGTACCCCTACCTTAGTACACCGACACGCTAGCACCTTACGATGGGTGGACCGGTACACCTACATCCCCTACATCTGCTAGTCCACCACTAAGAGTTGGCACGACTTAGTCAATTATGTCAGAGCCCATAATGGCTTGTGGCTGCACACGTAAGTTACTAGTATGAATTATCTTATGATCCCTTTGAGCCTGGGTGGCGGTCCATAAGAAAATCTTATGATCAAGTGTTACTTGCCTGCAATGTTGATGAAGATGATTCGCACTCAAAACTCTTGATAGATCTACTCGTCACACTCCGGTCAATCTATCGCGATCAAGCAATGGTAACCACACATAAGCAATCACTCAAAAGATCGGAAAGAACGAAGAAGACAATTCGAAAAACATCAAAACCAAAGAAATAACTCTTGCAGCATAAAACAATTTCTAACAGTACCAAAACTATGTGTATTTGGCCTTATCAGAAAGTTTAGTTCAAGAGCTTCGATTTGCAAAAAGAATCAACTCAAACGGAGTTATAAAACTCGAGTTATGATCAAACGAAGTTTGAATTCAAATCTGATCTAATTCAAATTTTAAACTTTTCAAAAACATGTTTAAGTTGTTTTACTGGATAGGGGGAATCATAATGAAGAAGTGGGCGTTGGTTTCGTTGGATTTGGACAAATGAGTAGAAAGTTGTGGTCGTTTGAAGATTAGGGACTAATCTGTAAATAAAATAGTCACAGACGGGTCCCTGGCCGAAATAAAATAAAACAAAAAGGCTATTCGACTTACGTTCACTAACGAGCGCTAACGAATGAACCGTTCGCTAGATTAGAAAAAAAAACGGACCTAATCCGTTAGATCTAAATCCAACGGACGAGAGGCAGCGGTTCCCACGGTGATCGCCGGAGTCGGGGAGGACGACGGCGGCGGCTTCGGTCTTCGCCGGGGCGGCGGCTCCGGTGGCCGGCGGCATCGGGCGGAGGCTCGGGGTGAAGCGGCTTGGCGAGGCGGATCCGAAGGTGGTGGCGGCGCCGACTTGAAGTCGAACAGCGCGGCGGCGAAGGATCTCGCCGGCGGCAGCTGGTTTTTGGCGGCGGCGATCAAGAAGCGATCTTGTGAGGAGGAGGAGAGGGCGGCAGCCGGGCTGCGCCCTTTATAGGTGGGGAGGGGAGGAGGTGGCGTGGAGGGGGGAAATGGGGGACGCGGAGTCCGGCGGGAGGCGGCGATGCTCGGGACTCTGTCCCAAGCTTGGGGCGGTCTTGGCCTTGTTGGTCTGGGCTGGGTCATGACTGCTGTTAGGCAGCCCAGGTTAAAGGAGGAGGAAAAGTTTTTTCTTTTAAAATCATTTTCCAGGCGAAATAAAAATAATAAAACCAAATAATAGATATATTATATAGGCATATAATAGATCAAAATCTTCAAAAAAAATATTTTCTACAGCATGGACATTTTTTTAACATTAAATAAAATACACACAAATTTAAATAAAGCAAAGAGTGCTTCTGCCCTAGTAAAATCCAATGAAAATCATTTTTAAAATACCAAAATTAATTCAAATTTATTTCTCTCCAATTTTCTGATGTAGGGAATCATGTTACCCTATTTTCCATATATTTTATTTTTGGAGAAAATAATTTGAATAAAACTCAAATAACTCCAAATTGAAAATAAATTCAAAAGAACTTTGAATTTAATTCTTTTAAACTCCCAACTCATATTTCATATGTTTTGAAGAAGTCATTTTATCTTCTCTCATGAAAATCATTGAGTTGCTTGAAGTTTATGAATTGGAAATAATTTCAAATTAAATTCAAATATTTTCAACACCCCTTGTCATTTAAACAAATGGAAGAAGTCATGTCATCTTCTCTCCAGGGTTTTGTGGTGAAAAGAATTTGAATTCATGGAGATCAAAATGCAAAACGAAAGTTTTGGGAAAGTCCTTTTATTCCCTCTCATTTAACTTCCAAAAAAGTTTCAAATCACTCAATTTCACACAAGCAATCAAACAATCAATCAAAACTATCTATTTATTATAACATTCCAAAATTTAGAATTTTGGGATGTTACAGCAAGATGATGATGGCCATATCATGTCACTTATATTGATTTCATGTGATGTTTATCTTTTATGCATCTTATCTTGCTTTGATTGACGGTAGCATATTAAGATGATCTCTCACTAAATTTGAAGGTGAAAGTGTTCTCCCTGAGTATGCACCGTTGCCAAAGTTCGTCGTGCCCAGACACCATGTGATGATCGGGTGTGATAAGCTCTATGTCCATCTACAATGGGTGCAAGCCAGTTTTGCACATGCAAAATACTCAGGTTAAACTTGATGAGCCTAGCATATGCAGATATGGCCTCGGAACACTGAGACCGAAAGGTCGAGCGTGAATCATATAGTAGATATGATCAACATAGTGATGTTCACCATTGAAAACTACTCCATTCCACGTGATGATCGGTTATGGTTTAGTTGAATTTGGATCATGTGATCACTTAGATGATTAGAGGGATGTCTATCTAAGTGGGTGTTCTTCAGTAATATGATTAATTGAACTTAAATTTATCATGAACTTAGTACCTGAAAGTATTTTGCTTGTCTATGTTTGTTGTAGATAGATGGCCCGTGCTGTTGTTCCGTTAAATTTTAATGCATTCCTTGAGAAAGGAAAGTTGAAAGATGATGGTAGCAATTACATGGATTGGTTCCGTAACTTGAGGATTATCCTCATTGCTGCACAGAAAAGTTACATCCTGGAAGCACTGCTAGGTGTACCACCTGCGCCAGCAATTGCAGATATTGTGAATGCCTGGCAGTCGCGTGTTGATGACTACTTTATAGTTCAGTGTGCCATGCTTTACGGCTTAGAACCGGGACTTCAATGATATTTTGAACGTCATGGAGCATATGAGATGTTCCAGGAGTTGAAGTTAATATTTCAAGCAAATGCCCGGATTGAGAGATATGAAGTCTCCAATAAGTTCTGCTGCAAGATTGAGGAGAATAGTCCTGTCAGTGAACATATACTCAAAATGTCTGGGTATTGCAATCACTTGATTCAATTAGGAGTTAATCTTCCGGATGATAGTGTCATTGACAGAATTCTTCAATCACTGCCACCAAGCTACAAGAGCTTCGTGATGAACTATAATATGCAAGGGAAGAACAAGACAATTCCTGAGCTCTTCGCAATGCTAAAGGCTGCGGAGGTAGAAATCAAGAAGGAGCATCAAGTGTTGATGGTCAATAAGACCACCGATTTCAAGAAAAGGGTAAAGGGAAGAAGAAGGGAACTTCAAGAAGAGCGGCAAACAAGTTGCTTTGCTCAAGAAGAAACCCCGATCGGACCTAAGCCTGAAACTAAGTGCTTCTACTGCAAGCAAACTGGTCACTGGAAGCGGAACTACCCCAAGTATTTGGCGGATAAGAAGGTTGGCAAGGTGAAAAAAGGTATATGTGATATACATGTTATTGATGTGTACCTTACCAGAGCTCGCAGTAGAACCTGGGTGTTTGATACTGGTTCTATTGCTAATATTTGCAACTCGAAACAGGGACTATGGATTAAGCGGACACTGGCTAAGGACGAGGTGACGATGCGCGTGGGAAATGGTTCCAAAGTCGATGTGATCGCCATCGGCACGCTACCTCTACATCTACCTTCGGGATTAGTTTTAGACCTAAATAATTGTTATTTGGTGCCAGCGTTGAGCATGAACATTATATCTGGATATTGTTTGGTGTGAGATGGTTATTCATTTAAATCTGAGAATAATGGTATTTATATGAGTAAAATCTTTTATGGTCATGCGCCCTTAAAGAGTGGTCTACTTTTGATGAATATCGATAGTAGTGATACACATATTCATAATGTAGAAACCAGATGCAGAGTTGATAATTATAGTGCAAATTATTTGTGGCACTGCCATTTAGGTCATATTGATGTAAAGTGCATCAAGAAACTCCATACTGATGGACTTTTGGAACCACTTGATTATGAATCACTTGGTACTTGGGAACCATGCCTCATGGGCAAGATGACTAAAACGCCGTTCTCCAGAACTATGGAGCGAGCAACAGATTTGTTGGAGATCATACATACTGATGTATGTGGTCCAATGAATGTTGAGGCTCGTGGCAGGTATCGTTATTTTCTCACCTTCACAGATGATTCAAGCAGATATGGGTATATCTACTTAATGAATCATAAGTCTGAAACATTTGAAAAGTTCAAAGAATTTCAGAGTGAAGTTGAAAATCATCATAACAAGAAAATAAAGTTTCTATGATCTGATCATGGAGGAGAATATTTGACATACGATTTTGGTCTACATTTGAAACAATGCGGAATAGTTTCAAACTCACGCCACCCGGAACACCACAGTGAAATGGTGTGTCCGAACGTCGTAATCGTAATTTACTAGATATGGTGCGATCTATGATGTGTCTTACTGATTTACCGCTATCGTTTTGGGGTTATGCTTTAGAGACGACTGCATTCACGTTATATAGGGCACCATCAAAATCCATTGAGGCGACACCTTATGAACTGTGGTTTGGCAAGAAACCAAAGTTGTCATTTCTTAAAGTTTGGGGCTGCGATGCTTATGTGAAAAAGCTTCAACCTGATAAGCTTGAACCCAAATCGGAGAAATGGGTCTTCATAGGATACCCAAAGGAAATTGTTGGGTACACCTTCTATCACAGATCTGAAGGCAAGACATTCATTGCCAAGAATGGATCCTTTCTAGAGAAGGAGTTTCTCTCGAAAGAAGTGAGTGGGAGGAAAGTAGGACTTGATGAGGTAACTGTACCTGCTCCTTTATTGGAAATAGTTCGTCACAGAAACCGGTTCCTGTGACGACTACACCAATTAGTCAGGAATCTAATTATATTGATCATGAAACTTTAGATCAAGTTACTACCGAACCTCGTAAGTCAACCAGAGTAAGATCCGCACCAGAGTAGTACGGTAATCCCATTCTGGAAGTCATGTTACTTGACCACGGCGAACCTACGAACTATCACTACTAGGGAAAAGGCTAGCAGCAGCGCGGGTTTTAGGTGTATCAGTAGCGCAGGGAGTGGCGCTACTAATAAGGCGCTACAGCTAACACATAGCAGTAGCGTGTGCTCACCGGCGCTACTGCTACACAAGTGTAGCAGCAGCGCCGATTCTTGAAGCTTCGCTCTTGCTAGTAGATCTAGCGCTTTGCACAGACGCTTCTTCGCTATCGCGCGCTGCTGCTAACTTTTATACACGCCGCTTCGCTAATTTAAGTAGTTTTTTGTTTTTTCGGCATATTTGTTTTGTATTTGAACAGGCTTTATAGAAGAATCTTTAGCACATAGAAATGTCATCATGATACACATACAAATGCCTGCGAGACCACAGATGTAATCATAGCATATACATACAAATAGTCTCATCATAATCATCATCCAACACAAAGTGGCATCTTGTCATCATCTCAAAAATAGCGATACATGCAAGTCTCGAATACTTGCAACTACAACAACGTCATCCATCTAAACAAAGGTATATGCAAGAAGTGCTATCACTATGAGTGAGAGCGGAACTATCACATACATGAGGTGGCGATTCTGAGTCCTCTCTCGCTAAGCGTGAACCTCAAGTAACTAGCTTCTCCTTCTTGTCTGCTTTTGAAGCCTTTATGGCTGGCGCCCGTGAACCCATTCACTTGCGCCTGACACTCATTCCACTCGTTGTACACCCACGGAACCTTCCCTTTGTACACGACATAGCAATTCCATCTCGCCATCAAGAAACTAGGTACCTGTTAGAGATGCATGTTCATGAAGAGGATGTACAATCATATATATGCAACAAAATATACTAGAGCAACACCAAAAAGAAAGGGTTAGCAACTAGATGCAACATACAAGATGCATAAATTAATTAACTAGAGGTACGCAGCAGTCATCGTACGCAAACTAACAAAGTACCATTACGCAAGTTCGGCAGGGACCATGGACATCACAAAGTTTCATCGCTACAAAAAGTATACAAGTTCAACCGACACATATCATCATCATCGGCATCATAAATCACTAAATTTCCATCCTTCCATATCATCGAGGATGAACCTAGCTTCTTGAGCGGCGTGAGGTCTAGGCGTTGCATGCCTATGCGAGTTCGGACGTCAGCTCGCAATATAGGGCCGTGGTGGAACATCCCCTTCTCTTCGACGGCTTCTTTCATGATGATCGTCGCAATGTCACTTTGGATGCGAAAGAAGTCATCTCTAAGTTTATAATCCGCTTCTCCATGAGATTCTAGCCACTTGTGGATATGATCATCATTTCTGCTTCTCATGCGAAGCTTTTGGTGATCCGTGTTGAACTGAATCATGAGATGGATGATGTAGAATCCATCCTTCTTGCTTGGTTTTGGGACATGGATGCAGGAGAAGTTAGTTTTATGCGTGAAACCCATCTTCTTGTTCCTTTGTTTCCTTATCTGCGTGGCCACCTCTAAAGTGAAGCCTTGGAGAGCATCATCTAGAATATTCATTATGTGGGTGTAGTCTTTTTCTCGTAGTCTCGGAAGGGTCAAAATACACGGCGTGGGAGACTTGCGGGTAAAGAACGATAAGGACGGCACGTTCGTTGTCAAGGAAAAGACACCTCAAATTATTCCCCATATGAGAGAGAAGGAATAATTGAAATGTACGAAAGGGTTGTCCGGAACTGACTTACTTTGGATGATAAGGCACAAGGACAATTTCCCGGTCCTTATTCTATACCATGAAGTTTTGGAGGTACTCCCTAGCAGTTTCACGCTCAAATTCGCCAAGACTCAAGAAAGACTTGTGCATGTAGTACGGATCCACCACACAGATTTGTGAGACTTCTTCACTCTTCATGACGGAGCTCATATGTAGCGCAAAAAGGTGGACGATTGTAAATCAAGCCGCCTTGTTAGAAACATCTCAAAGATATGGTCAAACCGCAGGAAGAACACCTCTGCGGGCCGTGTCTCGATGTAGCACTTCCCCTTAGGCACACGAGCCGCGTATGTCGGATATCTTGGATCCTTTGAGGCTAGTAGGCTTTTCTCAGTCGACAGCACATGGTCGTGCAGTCTCCTGAGATCCCCTGATAGTGCCTCCAGGGGTCTCGGTGGTAGCATCGGCTCGCTCGTGAGATGGAACATGACCGCACCTTTCACGGGTACACGCTCTTCAGAATGCATCGTCTGGCTGCTATGTGCTCTGGCTTGTTTGGAGGCAGTTATCTTCCTCGATCTCTTCCTCTCCTTTTTCTTGGGCACACCTTCTAGACCCTTCCTTAACCCCTGCCCAAGTGTTCGCAGGCTAAGTACTGTACGACCCTCGCGCCCGGCTAGTTGAGCATGTGTTGAAGCGGCATCTTCAAGCATGTCTTGTGAGGATTTCATGAACAGAGACTTTTTGCAATCCCTGCTACGACCCTGCCCGGGCATATCATCCATATCCTCATTAGCAAGCCGATATCCCGATTCATCATATGGTTGACTCATCATATCTATGTCACAATCATACGCGTTTGTATTAAGGAAATCCATAGGGTCGACCTCTATCTCATCATCCATTCTCTGTTCTACAGGAGAAATTACATCAACCAATACTATTGCACCCCCTTCATCATGTCGTCCGCCACTCTCACCCGGCACTACAGGAGCTGGTAATTGCGTAGGCGGGGTGGTGGTCTCCGCACATGCTTGTTGATGTGTGGTTATTGGTGTGCTCTCGGCCGGCTCCAGACGAATAAGATTCTTCGGCCACATCAGCACCCAACCCTTGCAGCTTCCAATCCGCGGCGGGGTCTCATCGTCTGCTCCCACATGTTGTACTGGAGGAGGCAAATCCTCGTGCCCTGGTTTCACACTGGTCAAGCTAACCCTGAAGTGCCCAGCGGGGATCGGCTGGTTGTGGAACGTGTGTTGCGAGGGGTCCATTATCATCCCCTTTCCCAAGTCCACCTTCTGGCCTTTGATCAAGTAGAGTATGGTGCACGGGGTTTCTTTCGCCTGCAAACACATATGTCTGTGGCGTAAAAAATCCCGAAAGGCAACAAAAATGGAATATTATATATATATATATATATATATATATATATATATACATACATATATGTTGGTGCAACATGTAATTACCATGACGGCGTCGAGCTCAGCCAAAGACGAAGGCCCACCTAGCGCGCCTGAGACTGAGGACGAGCTGCTATGAGCGGGAGCGGCTGCGAGAGGAGGCCCAAGTGCATGAGCAAGTGATGGTGCGATGGTGTTGTTGTTCATGGAGTTGCTCCCGACGAAACTTGGCAACGGGAAATCATGTACCGTCTTGTCTGGATTTTCCTTCGTCCAGTTGATGATAACTGGAACCAAGTTAGTAGCAAAATCATTTCTGTAGGCAGTTATAGCTGCATTGACTGCCTGCTCTAGCAACTCATATTTGTCCTTGGCTGCTTTTTTCGCGTCCTCAGCTGCTTTTTTCTCGACCGCAAGCTTCACCTTCGCGTCGATGTCCGCCTGACTAAACTTCTTTTTCTGCTTCTTGGCCTCCGGGCCCTCGTTGTAAAACACCTTCCACGTGGCGTCGTCTCCAGTGCCGTGCACACGACCATATTGCGGCCGCTAGCCCAATGGGAGTCCCTTAAGTTCGTTCAAGGCCCGGTTGAGAGGGGTGTGCCACTTGGGCCTCATCGGAGAAGTAGGGCTTTCGGCTGCAAGTTGGTGTTGCTTCTCCAGTAGTCTAATCAATTTCCTCGTGATCTTGTCCGTGTAAAAAACCTTTTTCTCCTTGTCCCACTTGTAGCGGGCCCTGATGAAGTCACGCTCCAAGGGGTTGGTGAACTTCGTGAAGGGGTCTGGGAGACCCGCAGCTTCACGTCCGCGTCCTCCTTATCCCATATGGGCCTTTTACCGAGGTAGCCACGGCTTCCGAGGCGATGCTTCCCCGTGTTCCTTTGCTGAAGGCTCTTGAATTTCGCAGCCTTAGCCTTGGCTGCCTCGGTAGCGCAAGTGTCCTTGAACTTTTCGAACTCCTCTTTCGTAAGTGTCGGATTTTCCTCCAGAATCTTGGATAGGGGTTCATCAGCCTCAATAGCTCATTTCACCCTCCCTTTCCAGGAGGCCAACTCATTGCTGAATATGCCCATGGCGTGATTGTTAATCTTTTTCATCTTCGGATCATCCCACGGTTGTTCTATGTTATCATCCCAGTCGGGGAACTTGAATCTCTTGTGCAACTTCGTTAGGAGCAACTGCGTCAAATGTTCTTTACTCCTTAAGTCATCATCGTTGATGCTCGTGCATTCCCGTAGGATGCATCCTACTTGGTTCCCATAGCACTTGCGAGGTTCTTCCGGCTCTAACGGCTCAAACTTGCCAGGTGCCATCTTTGTGATCACAAGTCGTCCAATCCCTAGTTTGTTAGGTTTTCGTATCATCTGCTTCTTATGCTTCCTCTTTTTGGTAGCGGCATCGGGGCCGGTACCTTCCCCGCCGGTATCTTCCCTGCCTGTACCTTCCCCACCGGTCTCGGCGCCGCCATCGGTGCCGGCGCCGTCGGTGTTGATGTCGGCGTCAGTACCATCATCGAGGCCGACCTGCAAACCCGTCTTAGCAGTCAAATAGTCGAGGTACTCTTGTTCACCCTCATAATCCATCTCGTCTGCATCTTGGTCAGAAGGCCCAGTTTCTTCGTTGTTCGACATGTTTCCTATGATTAAGTATCCTCATTTATTTCTAAAAGTATGAATAAATGATAAATGACATAAAAGTAAATCTATGTGCCAGCACTCGATATGCCAACTATGTAGCACAAATCATGCCTTTATTCACGGGAAATTTCGGCATGACCTTTGCTAAAAATGGACATATCGAGCGCCTGAAATTCACCGGAATGGAAATGAATCAACATTTCGGCGTAACATAGGCCACTCGGATCATTTTCCAAACATGACATGTCCAAAACATGACATATCCGCATATCACATGTCCAGTTCAAATTTGCATATAAATTTAGCTAATTTGGAAACCTGGCTAAATTCATAACTAAATAGATAACCTAATTAACATACTGCCCTAACTAAAACCTAAGTAAATTAACCGAAGAACCCTAGCACAGAGAGAGAGAGGGGGGGTTTACAGAGGGTGCAGGGCGAGGAGGCGACCGACGACGGCCGAGGTTGGGAGGAGGAAGCAGAGGAGGGAGGCGAGGGCCGACGGGTCGGCGAGCGCGCGCGGGGTCGGGGCGAGCGCTTGTCGGGGCGAGCGCGGCCGGGGTCGGGGCGAGGGCCGGTCGGGGTGAGCGGCGGGTCGGGTCGGGGCGAGGGCAGGTCGGGCGGCGCCAGAGTCGAGGCGGCGTCGGCGCGCTGGGTCGGGGCGAGCGACGGGGAAGAGAGAGGGGATTTGGAGGAAAAGGCGGATGAAGCAGGGATAGTGAGAATTTTGGGTTAAGTGGATGTAGCAGCAAGGCGTTTGGACAAAACGCTGCTACTACCTTCAATAGTCAGAAGCGGTTTATATTAATGCGCTACTACTACCTTCATAGTTAGAAGCGGTTTATACGAAATGCGCTACTACTACTGCCAGTTTTGCTTTTTCTTTTCCTTTATTTTCTCCCACTTTTATTTCCCGAGAGCAGTGAACGAAGGGAGGGCAATATATATTGCATCATTTGACGGTTAAATTTGTATGCAAAATAGGAACATATATATTACATCATTGGAACCATGCATAATAATGTCTAAGTGCGTATACAAAATAGGAATATATATATATATATAACACCATTTGACCGATAACATACGTTTCCTCAGTGCTGATGTTTTCCTTTTTGAGTCAGCTTCTTTCCCTTCTTGTTCGTTGAAGAATAATTGAGCCCCTCATTGTGACTTTGCCTTTTCCATGGAGTACGATTTTTCTTAGGTAATGTAGTATTGATTCTTCTTTTGACGTATACTTCATCATCATCGTCATCTTCCCTCATTGGGTTGCTGTACTAATCATAGTCTTCCTCGTTGGCGACTCCATCCATTCCAATGATTTTTGTTTTGCCTCTCCTCACGACAGCACGACTGGGATTGCATGGGTCGGTTATGAAGAAGCATTGTGTCACGTGCTTAGCGTGTACCCATGGCTCGTTTTTTGCGATAGCGTTCACGGTAGCGCTCTTGGCGTCGGGTATACTCATGGTAGTGAAAATCCGGTTTTCTCTTTCGACATTCTTTGCCCATCTGACACAGAACATCGTCGTGTTGTGCAGTCCAGAGTAGTCAAGCTCCCAGATCTCCTCGACCCTTCCATAAAATCGTTCAGTTGTGCCGTTGTCGCTGCCGGTCATGCATTCCATCGTCACCCCGAGTTCGATCATCACTTGTCCATATCTTTGGCCTCCGTGTAGAACGTGTATTCATTGATATCATATGCCTGATAGGTTACGAGGTTGGGCGAGGGGCCATGTGCTAAGGCGTATATGAGCAATCCGTCCTTAGAGCCCTCCTCCAGGGGATTAGCAATAATATGCTCTTTGAACCAATGCAGGAAAGTGGAGTTGTGCTCTCTAGTAACTTCGGCATTCGTTCTGCATACCCCCCGGTCATGATACTTCTTTGCGATAATTTCTTTGTGTAGTGCCACGAAAGGATCTACCTCGTCTAGGTGTTGTAGCACTACCAAGTTTGCTCTATCAAAGTCGCTGCGTCGATCTGAGTATGCCACGTGCAGTTCCTTGCGACCGTTGCAGTGACCATCTCCTTCGAGCCTCCCATCGTGCTTGTTAACGGGCAAACCAACACTAACACCAGGCGGCTGGTCTGCGCCATATAGAAAATTCTCACAGAAAGAGATGCAGTCTTGTGCCAAATAGCCCTGGACGATGCTTCCATCTGGACGGGACATGTTGCGAACGAATCCTTTGATGATCCCATTCATCCTCTCAAACGGCATCATGTTGTGCAGGAATGACGGCCCCAGGTCTATTATGTCATCCACAATATGGACACACAGATGCACCATCACGTCAAAGAATGCGGACGGGAAGTACATCTCAAGCTCATTCAGTATCACAACGATCTCTTCCTGTAGCCTTCGGAGCTGTTTCACACTGATCGACTTTCGAGAGATGACGTCCAAAAAGTTGCAGAGACCAATAAGCATGTGACAGACGTGCTTGTCCATTATCCCTCTAAGGGCAACAGGTAGTATCTGCGTCATCATCACATGACAGTCATGAGACTTCATCCCGCTGAAACTTTTCTTGGCCGTGTCTAGATATCTACTTATCTTGCCACAGTAACCGGAACTAACTTTGACTCCGGTAAGGCACTTAAAGAATTGATTGATCTCAGCCTAACTTAAGGTCAAGCAAGAAGGGGGGCAGCAATCCTCTTTCTTTATTTTCTTGCCCTTCTTCTCCCGTGCCTCTGTCTCCGTCTCTTTCTCGTCTGACATTTTACGGGGCCGCATGTGCAGATCTTCCCTGATTTTCAAATCTTGCAAGTCTTTTCTTGCCTTCGGCACATCCTTGGTCTTATCTGGCATGTTCATCAGTGTTGCGAGCAAGCTCTCAAGGACATTCTTACAGATATGCATTTGATCAAGGCAATGAGCACTACTAGGGAAAAGGCTAGCAGCAGCGCGGGTTTTCAGGCTAGCAGCAGCGCGGGTGGCCGCGCTACTAATAAGGCGCTATAGCTAACTCATAGTAGTAGCGCGGCCCCAACCCGCGCTACTATCGTTGACGATATCGGCGGCGCTTTTTGCGAACGCTACTATTATTAACTAGCTGTAGCGATTTTGTCATCCTCGCCATCGCTATATCTTTCATCATTTTCCCACTGCCCCATTCCCTTTCAGTTCTCCTTTCACTTTCAGTTCTCCTTTTAGATAATAGATACTAGGTACTGCTAGTAGATATCAAATTCATAAACCATTACTAGGTATGGTAGTACTCCCTTCGTTCCAAATTACTCGTCGTGGTTTTAGTTCAAACCACGACGAGTAATTTGGAACGAAGGGAGTACTAAGATAACAATTTCATGCATAGCCAACATGCATCCTCAAGCAGTACATGGTCATATCAACGGCCATCATCATATGTAGTTTTAGATGATATCGACGACGATCATCATATGTAGTTCTAGATGATATAGCCACACACACATATGTAGTTCTAGATGATATAGCCACACACACACATTGTAGTTCTAGATGATATAGCCACTTACACATATGTAGTTCTAGATGTTATAGCCACACACACATATGTAGTTCTAGATGATATCGAAGATAATCATCATCCTCAAGCCTGGGCGGTTGGTGTTCCTGATAGTAATTAGGATGGCCTGTCCAACACGAAGATTCTTGCCATCGAGGAATTTCTTCCACCCAACCGAGCTTAAGTTTGTGCGACCGTCCATGTCCACGCGGTAAGTACAGGTTGTGACGGAGCCCCTTGCAGTAAGGCATAGTCCAGCTGAGCCTTCTTCATCAGGCTCGATACCATAACTCACAGATATGCTCTTTGCCAATTTCTAAATAAGAAAAACATATCAATTAATAAGCATGTGATCGAACTCTACACTAAAACATATATATCATCGACTAGATTCCACACAACATACCATATCATTGGACTGTACACTAAGTAATTCACACTATTAATTTGCATTTGTAAGTATAACATACCATATCATGTCGATCAACCATGGTATTTGTCAAGCTGGTCACGAATGGCACCCTACAAAGTCAGCACGTGGCGGAATTATGTCCCACAGGTTGGACACCTCCTCCTCACTCAGCCTTGTTCTTTGAGCTACGATGGCTTCATGAAGTGGGTCCTCATCATCTTCATCGAGTGGGTCCTCATTATCTTCATCATCTTCATCATCTTCGTCATCTTCATCATCTTCCACCGTGTTGAGATAAATGACAGCTAGCTTGGTCTTTCGCTTTCGGAAGTTGAAGCTGATCAACTCACCACCAAGAAGATGCATGCGAGCGGCGGCAAACGGGCCCATCCATCTCCTCCAATCTGCGACATATTGCGTCCTTTCTCGACCTCCATAGTGTACGGCCCCCAGAGCCTCAAATGTCACGGTGTCTCTGTCGACTTGTTGAATTTCAACCTCACATTGCATGGGACGATCTGTGTAAAATAAGCAAAATGACACAATGCAGTAATGCCAACACTAAAAATAAAATAGTTATTACATTTCATCTAATTTCTTACACCGCATGACTAAAACTTCATTTGAAGTAGATGCGAACAACTTGCTGGTTGCAAGGCTCTTTGGCGCATCTTGACATAGTGGTGGTGGTGGTGGCGCCATTCTTCCTAAAGCAATATGAGGAAAGGATTACTAAATCAAATAAATCAAAATGTTCCTAAGTCAACTAAATCAACTAGCCTACTAAATCAACTAAATCAAAATGTTCTAAGTCAACTAAATCAACTAACCTACTAAGTTAACTAAATCAAAATGTTCTAAGTCAACTAAATCAACTAGCCTACTAAATCAACTAAATCAAAATGTTCTAAGTCAACTAAATTAACTAATCAAGTTTGTGCCAGTACTCCAAGTCCCAGAACACAGACCTCGTCTTCCATACCTTCAGCAGCGGCTCCGGCACCTTTCTCATCGCCTTTCCCGGCACGGGGCACTCCTTCCAGTTTTTCAACAGCTCATCGATTTCGGCACCGCTTCGCTTAC
This sequence comes from Aegilops speltoides, assembly GCA_021437245.1. NCBI lineage: Eukaryota > Viridiplantae > Streptophyta > Magnoliopsida > Poales > Poaceae > Aegilops > Aegilops speltoides. Next base: position 62,412,416 of record CM038142.1, read on the forward strand.
GTGGAGGTCCTCGATGCTCAGCGTGACCATTGAATAGATCTCCACGGTTTCTCCATGGGTCGTCCTGTTCAAGCCATCTTCGATGCCCCATGTACACGGTTTTCCCAGACCCGCCATCTTTCCTTGACGTTAGCTGCTGAGACGTCATATCATCCATGCACCGCGTGCATCCGCAATATCCATGGCACACCTGGCCCGCCACATATCCGTGAATCGAGATAGTCCTGCCTTTATCGTGATCAACGCTCTCATGTTGAAATACTCGCCTTTGTTTGGCGTCCCATGTCTTGGCGGTGTTTTCCATAACGTGTCTAACTCCTCTTGAAGTAGCCCCGATAAAAATTAATATTATTTCCTGGTTGTTTCGGCCCTTGAATAAGCATGCTCATGTGAATGTACTTCGATTTCATGCACAACCAGGGGGGAGGTTGTACATCCATACAAACACAGGCCATGTGCTATGGTTGGTGTTCTGGTTGCCAAACAGATTCATGCCATCGGTACACGCGCCGAGCACGATGTTCCTTGCATCACATTCAAAATACCGATAGAAGATGTTCAACGCTCTCCACTGGCTTCCATCCTTCACGTGTCTCAGCTTCGGATCATCTCCATCGTCGGGCTTCTTCCTCTCCGCGTGCCAGCACATTAGCTTTGCTTCCTTGGGATCTACAAAATACCTCTAGAGACGGGGAGTGATTGGTAAGTACCATACAACTTTCTGGGGACATTTCTTCCCGGCCTTCTTGTATCGAGAAGCATTGCACACCGGACAGCTTGTTTTTTCCGCGTGTTCTTCTCGATAAATTATGCAATCGTTGATGCATGCATGGTATCTAACGTGTGGCAGATCAAGAGGGCACACAATATTCTTGGCCTCATCAACACTAGTAGGACATAGATTACCCGCGGGAAGAACATCCTTTAGGTACTTGAGATGCTCATCGAGGCTAGTGTCGGTCCATTTGTTTTTAGCCTTCGTCTTCAGGAGTTGGAGCGTGAAACTCAAGTGGGTCACCTCAGGATTGCAACCATCATACAATGGAGTGTTCGAGTGTACCACCAGTTGCTCCAACTTAGGCTCCTCTCTAGAAGCAGCTCTCTCAGTACTCGTCTCCTTGCGAAGCAATGCTTGAACATGAGGGTCCCGCACGATTGAACTTAGTACCGACGAACTCTGCTGCGTGGAGTCCATGTCGTTCTCTCCGCCGCCATGTCCGGCCCCTTCTCCTCCGCCATGTCCGGTCCCTTCTCCGCCGCCATGTCCGGCCTCTTCCCCGCCGCCATTATCGATCATCTCTTCGTCTTGCCCCGTGTCATCATTGCCTGCCCCATCGGCATCCTCAACATCGTCATCCTCATCTTCAATTATCCACCGAGTATAGCCATCCATGAAACCAGTCGAGAGCAAAAGCGCTCGACACGACCATCATCATAGGGTCGAGCCAAACTATTCCTTTGCATTTTCAACACAGACATAAAACCTCTGTCAGGTTATTTTCTTTCATGTCCTGCACCGCCGATCGCAACCACCTATCCACCATCGTTCCACTGACCATCATGAACGTCTGCACGGTAATAATAAAACAAATTGATTATAAAAATGCGTGCATGCATCAAAGGCATACAAAAATTTGGCATGACCTTCCCTAAAAATAGGACATATATGGATCTAGAGTTTGCCCGAAATTCGCCGAAACGGAAATAAATCGACATTTTGGCAAAACATAGACAACTCAAAAGCACAATTTGGCAACAACTCATGCCACACACACAATTTCCACAAACATATCACACACACATAAACATATTTCCATTTTGCAAAAGCATGAAATTTTCATCACCTCTATCTCGAGATCGAGCACACGGTGGAGATGATGTTGTAGGGAGATCAAAAGTGCACAAAGCTCTTCTTGACAAAGATAGATCTAGTTAGGGGTCAAATATGTCACTTAACTAAATCCTACATCTACCTAGCTACCTAATTTGGGATGAGACAACTTCAACTAGTGGAGGGGAAGGAAAAAGAGAAAGGAGATGCATTAATGGAGGTGGTGTAGTTAGGTAGGAGTAATGAAGAGAGAGAAAGGTAGATAGAAGAGAGAGAGTAATGGGGGAGAATTATTGAGGAGGAAGAAGAAGAGTGAGAGTGGGAGCATGTGGGAGGTAGGGGAAAGGGAAGAGAGGAGGGTAGGGGGAGGGACGGGTGGTGTCGTGGATTTGTCACGGCAGATGTCCTCTATGTCAGGACTTAGTCGCGAGGCCAACGCATCTATGTGGTAGCTTGAGAGGGGTTGAGCGGAATCGAGAGACGCAACACAAGACAGGGATTTAGATAGCTTCGGGCCCCGGGAAACATCATCCGGTAAAAACCCTACATGCTGTTTGAGGCTAGGTCTCATTATCATCACGAGGGAGTCGCCGTAAACCGGCTCTCCTCTTTGTGTCTAGCCCTAAGATTGTTTTTCTTGCTTGTAGCTTGTAACTCGTCCCTCTTTGGGGAGCCCTGCCCCTCCTTATATATGTTAAAGGGGCGGTTTACATGACTATTCCTAGTTGGATTAGGATTACTCTATTACAAGTGGAGTCCTAGTCTTGCTTCCTTTGTAGGAGAATAGTCCTTATGCTTTCCTCATAAACCGGCCCACCATTAAACATGAACCGGCCTTCTGGGCCATGGGCCTCGTCATCCATCTGACCCGCCCGCCGGGTTACGAATGAACCGCCAAGACCGGGCGGGTATCCCGTGAACCGCCAAGCTCCGGGCGGGTTACCAATGAGTCGTCCAGTCCGGCCGGGTTAAACGTCCGGCCGGTTTACACCGCGGGGTATGTCCCCGACATTAGCCCCCAAGTTTAGCTTGGATTTATCCATGGTAAACTTATGCTGCAAATAAACACCAGAACAAATTTGATAGGTTGTGCTCCGGTTTAAGAATTCTTGTAGACTGGCACCTGATCGTCCTTAAGTCCTGTCATTTCCTCCTTCTAGAAAATCCGGGTCAATAACCAGCTTCATACTTTAAATTGCTGACGTTGGTTTCTCATATAAAAATATTGTGAATAATAATCCACCTGAGTTGGCTTCCAAAGCGTCGGCTTAAGAAATGTTGGTCTTGAAATACTCATCTGATATTCAGCCGGTCTGAAGATATAGAACTTGCCGGTTTATGATTACCACCATTGTCGGGTTATAAAAACTGATAATTCCGGGTTATGATTGTCGCCAACGCCGGTTCATGATGATTGGTGATATCGGGTCAATTTGGTTTGCTCAAACTGAAAATCGGAAGATATTTCTCCCTTATATCCATATTACCTGTAGCCCCCAAGTCTTGAACTGAACAAAGTGATGATTTGAGATTTGTTTCCATACAATTACTGCCACTTTGAAGAAATCCATGTTGTTCATCTCTAGTAAAAACTGAATACTCCATATTATGTAGCCCCCAAGTGCCGGGTCATTATGCAATAATGAGCAGGGACTTTGTAGGTATAATCATATAGATTTGAGCAATGATGTGTAGCCCCCAAGGGCCGGCTCAGTAAGATAATGTTGAGCTGGGACTTGATATATGCTTCAATTGTTGACAGGAGCAATTGGTATCCCCCAAGGGCCGACTCATTATAATGTGATGAGTCGGGTCTTCAATAAGATGAACAAAGAATGACTTTGCATTAGCCCCCAAGTACCGGGTTGTAAGCCTGCAGCAACTCGGGACTATTCCTTCAATTGTAGAATAAATAAAATCCATTGATAAAATAATAGCCATTGCGCTGAAGCGACTTTGAAAACCTCAATCATAATATTAGTTTCTGATAACCACAATAGAAATCCAGCCATGTTGGCTATTCAAGATTGGAATAATATAATCCGGTATGAAAACCTCAATCATTCAATATCATCATAAAAATCCAGCCAGGTTTGGCTATTTGAACAATATAACCCAATGATTTATAAGCGCATGATTCCAATGACGCAATCCAAATATGTACTGGCGACCTATAGTCCAAAGCCAGGCCGGTTTAACAAACACCGGATAATTTCTCATCATATACTGGCGACTTATCGTCTTAAAGCCAGGCCGGTTTAATAAACACCGGATAATTTATCATCATGCTTTATTCAACCTATCTCTGCATACAACAAGTTTAAAGTGTCCTAGCGGTTTACCGCCGGACGGGTCATAATGCCCAACATATAACCTAGGTTTATAACCAAGGCTGCACTTAAGAATAATCAAATATGAAATATATCATACCTGTGACATTGAATCACATCATTGGTTTACAAACTTTTTTGTAGTAAGGGTGATAACCCCAATCTTGAGTAATGATAACTCCTTTCATACTGTGACGGTTTATGATAAAACCGTACCGGGTTGTGATAAACACCGGTTTAACCATATATAATACTGGCGACTCGTAGTCAAACCAGACCGGGCTGATAGTCTCCGGATTATGATTTGATCATGTACTGACAACTTGTAATTGAAAGCCAAGCCGGGTTAATGGACACCGGTTTACTCCATAATAAGATGGTAACATAAAATAAAAAAAATCAAACCGAGCAAATAGTCTTCGGATTAAGAATTGACCGTGTTTCGTCAATTGATAGTTCGAACCGGTCTGCGAATTTTGTCGGTTTAAGAACGCAACAAAGAAGAAATATTTATTAAAAAAAATTTCAAGCAAAGGCAATAATAAAACCATTTGCAAAAAACATGCTATACTGAGCTGATCAGATGGTGTTACCGTGGTCGGACAGGATCAAGCCCCCAATAGGAGTGACAATGATTCAAGTCAGCCAGGTCCCCAAATGATTCGTGGCATATATGCCAAATCAAGAGGCGTGGCAATGGTTCGGGTTCGACCAAGCCCCCAAGTGATTTTGTGGCCTTAGGCCGATCAAGAGGTGTGACTGGTTCAGACTTGACCATGTCCCCAAGTGATCTGGTGGCTGTCGCCTATCAAAAGGTGTCGCGTTGGTTCGGACACGACCAAGGCCCCAAGTGATATATAAAAAGCAAATGTCAAGGGGTAAACCGGAGGCCGCTCTAAAAACAGAGCCACTCCATGTAACCACGCATGATGTAAAAAAGAACAGAGACCCCGCTTTATGAAGCAGAAGCCCCCATGTGATCAATATGTTAGGCCAATAAGGCAGGATATCCATGTTTGAACCGCGCATCATGGCAGCAGGTCCTCTTCGGTAATTTTTAACTGTTTTGCAAGAGATAAATTCTTCTTGAACCGGGATCTTGAACCGGATATGGAGAGCTTCAAAGCTTTGTCGGAGACATCTTTCCCTTGAACCGGATTGTAAACCGGAATCTTCATTTTCAACCGGAAATTTTCTGATGGCCTTTAAACTCGAACTTGCGAGAAGTTAATTCCTTTTTGAACCGGAAATTCTTAAACCGGATTTGAGAGCTTCAGTCAGACTGGCTTCCCTTGAACCGGATTTTAAACCGGAATCTTTTCTGACGACCCGGAACTTCTTCATTGAGCCGGGATTTTGTAATTGTCATATACTTTCTAAGCCGGAAATTTTCTGACGGCCTTCAAATAACAGTAGCCTCCGGGACCGGGTTATCTTTCCCTCCATTGTCCTAGGGTTTTTAAATTTGCTGAAACTGGCAAGACTTGTTGCGTCATATCATCGTAGCCCCCGAGTCTCAAGGTGACTCGAAGAGTTGGCTTGAGATTCTCCATATTTGACCGTGATATAAACCGGCATAACTTGTATATCATTGGTGTTGATAGTACGATGTGAATCCACAGAAGGTTGAGGTGACTGCAGCGGGTTATAAATGATTCCGTATGAGCCGTGTCAGCAACTCGGCCAATGGTTCCTTCCAATTGGCTGTTTGAAGTTAACCAAAATGTAGTAGCGGCGACTTGTGTGCCTGCCCAATGAAACATCCAGTGCAGACAGCGGCTGATAATATATGATACTTTGCCTCCAATTTGTTGGAAGAAAAACTGAGCTACCCAAGCTGTGACTTGCTCAAACAGTTCATGCAGACAGGTGCGGCCCGGTATGTTGATGTAGACCAGGCCGCGAGAGACGGACGGAAAATACGACCACACCATCAGAGGCGGCACAGACAGATGAGTCGGCCGCGGCATTGTAAACCGGTGCGGACGGGCGAGTTAACCACATCATGTTGATGTAGACTGGTCTGCAGAATGGCGGCTTGCAGATATATTCACCAAGCTTGATGGTGTGGTCAGATGGTAGCGCATTATAATGGTGGCGCAAACTATACATCAATGACACGGCCATATCTTTTGTGATAAATAATTGCTCCTGCATAAATAATATCACAGGCCGAGTAATTGTTCTTTTAAAGAAAGCAATATATAATAATAAAGAATATACTAAATGGATTTCACCTGATACGTGAAGCCAATAATCATCTGCTGCGGAGTTGATGATCAGCATGGTGAAGCAGTGCACGAACGGATGAGTCTGCCGCGGTGTTGGAATGCCGAAACGGCAGCTCGCACACCCGTTGAACATCAAATGGGCGCGCATGCTCCCCGAGCATGACACCACCTTTATAATGAATCATTATCCTGGAAATTTAATTGGCCGTGCCACCAGCGAGCAGCACCATCCTTTTTTGTCTGCACGTACCCCCTGTTTCTCGATTGTCCAATATCACCCTTCACGTGAGCCGTAAAACGGCCGCTAGTGCTTAGTACGTACTAGCACTTAATACTGATCTGGTTTGATATTTTGATGTAATGCGTAACAACTTCCATAGCCGGAGTTAAAAACGGCCGGACCAGCTCCCACAGTAAACCGGCCAGAACACATGCTGTGGCTTGGTGATTGTTAGCACTAGGATTCGACCTTCAGGTCACCGGTTCAACTCCCACGGCCTGCTCTTTTCCTTCTTGTTTATCCTCACGCCATGGATTTGCATGGCATATAGCACTCTGCACTTGCCGCATACAGATCTCAGCTATTACTTTGACTTGTTGCTCACTTTGTTCCGCTCCATGCTGTACTAGTACAGATTCGATGTGGTCATGGCCACAGAGTAAAGCGGGCTGAAGACCGCTTGCAGGCGGACGCCGGTTTAGTAGTAGCTGACTTCAAAACTGCTCGCGGAGAGGAAGGTGGCGGCGGCCTGACACACCGGTGAGGGCGGTTCAAAGCAGCAGGGCAGGTTATAGTAACAACGAGTCCGCAGAAGTAACGGCAGCAGCCGGCTGTTTTAATGCAGGCCGCGGACGGAGCAGAGTTGGGGACGCGGCCGGCGGTTCTCCTCACAGCGAGTACTCGGTGCAGCAGCAATGGGTGATGCACGTCTGCCATAGTCGATCTTGATCCACTCACGGAGGCGTTGGTGGAGCCCTGGCCGGTTCAACGCCATAAAGGTGACTCGCCCTGCAATAACTTGAACCGGCTGGAATGAGGCGCCGTGGAAACATCCAGGGATGGCGAGTCAATTGTGACTCTCAGGCTTGTCCGGCAACTTGAACCGAAAACGAGGCGAGGCCCGGTGGCGACTTGAACCGGAGACAAGACGGAGGCAGCACAAGGGCGCGGTCACAGCTAATGAACCGGCCCGCGAGGATGGCAGCAGCTCGTAGCAGTGGTGAATCGGCGCACGGGATGCAGCAGTAGCAAATCGGCGCGATGGATGCCGGGGCCTAAGTGTCCGCGTGCAGGTAAGACCCTGGCGGAGGCGGTAGGAGCAACTGCAACGAGTCAGCTCAACAGAGTTGAAGTCGGCGGGTCAACGACCTCCGCGGTTTGGAAACAGGCAGAGGCGGCGGCGTCCAGCGTTTGACGAACCGGCGAGGAACGTCCGGCAATCGAACAGCAGTGGGTGAGTCAGCTGGGGCGATTTGAGGCCGGACTGCAAATGTGGGCTGACCAGGCAACGGTTTGACTGAAGCAGGGCGAGCGGCGGGTCAGCTCCCGGCGGTTTGACCGAAGACAGCGACTCCAGGCCGCGCTGGTGATGGCGACCACAGCGGAAGGCGAGGCCGGCCACAGCGGGGGCGCGTCGGCGGAGGCAGCCCGTATGGGCGGCTCGGCTCCGCTCCAGCGGTGGATCCAGGCGGCTCGTGGCGGGAACGGAGTCCAGCAGGTTGAGGCCGACAAAGCCATGGAGGCGGAGTCCCTCGGTTCAAGCGCGAGCCAGTGGTTCGACGACCGTAGGGACGACGGATTGGAGCGAAACCATGGCTCCGTAGCCGAGGCGTACAGCCGACAGTCTCGGAAATACAGCCCGAATTTTTATTTGTGTCGTATCCGTACTGCTTCAGAAAGGAAGATCATATCCGGCAGCAGTGGCGGTGAATCAGGCTCGAAGCGGGCCATGGCAGAGGCGAGGATGACCTTGGAGGAGGGCACAGCGGCGGCCTACTGCAAAGGCCGCGCAAGGCATGTCACTTGAGGTGGGCGGGTCAACGGAAGAGATCGATCCGAGGACAATTTATTCCCGGATCGTGGCCCTTTTCCTTCGCCTCTTTTTTTTGCTTGATCTTCACGTGGGGAGACGGATCTGTACACAGGCTAGTTTCTTTTTCCTGTAAACCGGACAAGTAACAGCAGTCGATCCACGCCAATTAATCTCCGGATTAGTATCAGCAGCAGATATCGATTTACTGGTTTGACCGATCACCACAGATACGTGCGGCGGCTCATAGCTAAAACCCTAACTCCTCTTGAACTTGCTCTTCCAAACTTCGTTTCGACGGCTCGTTGACGGTGTAAATCCTTCCATGCTAATAGCCGAAAACTTCACCGCGAACACGTGAAATCTGTTGTTGATGTGGAGCTTTCAGCGCCGGCTCTTCACCATCTCGATGATTGCGAGCTTCTTGATCCCTGGGAGAGATCCCTTCAAGAACTCATCACCACCGTGCGCAGGCCCCACGGTGAGCGCCAACTGTCGTGGATTTGTCACAGCAGATGTCCTCTGTGTCAGGACTTAGTCGCGAGGCCAACGCATCTATGTGGTAGCTTGAGAGGGGTTGAGCGGAATCGAGAGACGCAACACAAGACAGGATTTAGACAGACTTGGCCCCGGAAACATCATCCGGTAAAAACCCTACATGCTGTTTGAGGCTAGGTCTCATTATCATCACGAGGAGTCGCCAGAACCGCTCTCCTCTTTGTGTCTAGCCCTAAGATTGTTTCTTCTTGCTTGTAGCTTCTAACTCGTCCCTCTTTGGGAGCCCCGCCCTCCTTATATATGTCAAGGAAGGCGGTTTACATGACTATTCCTAGTTGGATTAGGATTACTCTATTACAAGTGGAGTCCTAGTCTTGCTTCCTTTGTAGGAGAATAGTCCTTATGCTTTCCTCATAAACCGGCCTACCATTAAACATGAACCGGCCTTCTGGGCCATGGGCCTCGTCATCCATCTGACCCGCCCGCCGGGTTACGAATGAACCGCCAAGACCGGGCGGGTATCCCATGAACCGCCAAGCTCCGAGCGGGTTACCAATGAGTCCTCCAGTCCGGCCGGGTTAAACGTCCGGCCGGTTTACACCGCGGGGTATATCCCCGACAGGTGGGGAAAAGGTGGTGGGTTGGTGCGGATTAGCAGTAGCGCAGGAGTTAAAACGCGTTGCTGCTAAGGAAGTAGCAGCAGCGCGCTTTGGGCAACGGCGCTCTCGCTAACCGACCAAAAGTGTGCCAATTTGAAACTTAGCAGCAGGGACCTCAGAAAAAGCGCGCTACTACTACATCCATAGCAGTAGCGCGGCCCGCGGCACCGCGCTGCTGCTAAATGGAGTTTGGTGGACATCGTCGGTCGATATTTGTAGCAGCGGGGTTTACACCAAGCGCGCTACTGCTAAAAACTTGTCAGAAGCGAGTTTCCCGCACACGCGCTACTACTAATTAGCAGCAGCGCTCCTTTTTGAGCCGCGCTGCTGCTAAGGTTCTGTGTATAGGCTTTTCCCTAGTAGTGTATGAGGAAGCGATGATGTGCCCAGATTCTGCAAAATGGCTTGAGGCCATGAAATCTGAGATGGGATCCATGTATGAGAACAAAGTATGGACTTTGGTTGACTTGCCCGATGATCGGCAAGGCATCGAGAATAAATGGATCTTCAAGAAGAAGACTTACGCTGACGGTAATGTTACTGTCTACAAATCTCGACTTGTTGCAAAAGGTTTTCGACAAGTTCAAGGGGTTGACTACGATGAGACTTTCTCACCCGTAGCTATGCTTAAGTCTGTCCGAATCATGTTAGTAATTGCCGCATTTTATGATTATGAAATTTGGCAAATGGATGTCAAAACTGCATTCCTGAATGGATTTCTAGAAGAAGAGTTGTATATGATGCAACCAGAAGGTTTTGTCGATCGAAAGGGTGCTAAAAAAGTGTGCAAGCTCCAGCGATCCATTTATGGACTGGTGCAAGCCTCTCGGAGTTGGAATAAACACTTTGATAGTGTGATCAAAGCATATGGTTTTATAGACTTTTGGAGAAGCCTGTATTTACAAGAAAGTGAGTGGGAGCTCTGTAGCATTGCTAATATTATATGTGGACGACATATTATTGATTGGAAATGATATAGAATTACTGGAGAGCATAAAAGGATACTTGAATAAAAGTTTTTCGATGAAAGACCTCGGTGAAGCTGCTTATATATTGGGCATCAAAATCTATAGAGATAGATCAAGATGCTTAATTGGACTTTCACAAAGTACATACCTTGATAAATTTTTGAAAAAGTTCAAAATGGATCAAGCAAAGAAAGGGTTCTTGCCTGTAATACAAGGTGTGAAATTGAGTCAGACTCAATGCCCGACCACTGCAGAAGATAGAGAGAAAATGAAAGATGTTCCCTATGCTTCAGCCATAGGCTCTATCATGTATGCAATGTTGTGTACCAGACCTGATGTGTGCCTTGCTATTAGTTTAGCAGGGAGGTACCAAAGTAATCCAGGAGTGGATCACTGGACAGCAGTCAAGAACATTCTGAAATACCTGAAAAGGACTAAGGATATGTTTCTCATTTATGGAGGTGACAAAGAGCTAGTCGTAAATGGTTACGTCGATGCAAGCGTTGACACTGATCCGGACGATTCTAAATCGCAAACCGGATACGTGTTTATATTGAACAGTGGAGCTGTCAGTTGGTGTTGTTCTAAACAAAGCATAGTGGCAGGATCTACATGTGAAGCGGAGTACATAGCTGCTTCGGAAGCAGCAAATGAGGGAGTCTGGATGAAGGAGTTCATATCCGATCTAGGTGTCACGCCTAGTGCATCGGGTCCAATGAAAATCTTTTGTGACAATACTGGTGCAATTGCCATGGCAAAAGAATCCAGATTTCACAAGAGAACTGATCCGTCTCCAACGTATCTATAATTTTTGATTGTTCCATGCTATTATATTACCCGTTTTGGATGTTTATGGGCTTTATTTTACACATTTATATCATTTTTGGGACTAACCTACTAACCGGAGGCCCAGCCCGTATTGCTGTTTTTTTGCCTATTTCAGTATTTCGAAGAAAAGGAATATCAAATGGAGTCCAAACGGAATGAAACCTTCGGGAGCGTGATTTTTGGAACAAACGTGATCCAGAGGACTTGGAGTGCAAGCGAAGAAGCTGCCGAGGTGGCCACGAGGGTGGAGGGCGCGGCCACCCCTACAAGGCACACCCCCTATCTCGTTGGCCCCTCGGGCGGCCACCGACCTACTTCTTCCTCCTATATATACCCACATACCCCGAAAACATCCAGGGAGCCAACAAAAAACAATTTCCACCGTCGTAACCTCACTACAAAAAAATACACTTCCGTGATGATACGTGTTTGTCACAGTAGGTCGCGTTTTTTGTCATGCATGTACATCCATGACGATTTTATGACCGTCGTAGAAGTGTTCCATGACATTACCAAAATTATCATCACGGAAGTGTCCACTTCCATGACGATAAATCGTGCATCACAGAAGTGCTTTCGTCAAGGGTGACCGACACATGGCATCCACCGTACAGGAACACTGTTAAGCTATCGGGTCAGGTTTTGGATCCGATAACCCGTTAACAGCCCCGACCAATGGGGATTTTTCGCGTGTAAAATCATCATTGGCTGGAGGAAACACGTGTGGGCTCATCATTGGGACAGATGTCATCCACTCACTTTGATGTATACGCCTATGATACTTCGACCGTGGCACGACTAACAAAGGCCCATTCTCGTGAAAAGGCGGCCCGTTTGACTTGGTCAAAAGCGGGCGGCCCATGGAAAGCTGTTAACGGCATGTTAGCATATAGCCCATTTACAGCCCGCTAACCCAAGGCCCATTACGCCCTATGTGAATTAGGCCAGTAGCGTCATCTGGGCCATCCAATATGATTCCAGCCTGTTTTCCCTTCTGGCCCATGTATGGCCCATGACGTCTTTTGGTCCATATGAGGCCCTTTTTAACTCTTGGCCCATTAGCGGCCCGTGCTGAAACTGGCCCATAATGAACAGTGTATTACTTTACACCCATTAACGGCCCGCGGTGAAACTGGCATGTAATGAACAGTGTAACACTTTATACCCATTAACGGGCCGTTATTCTATTGGGCCGTTTCCAGCCCAAGTTAACTTTCGGCCTTCTGAGGGCCCATTTTTTCTTGGGCTCATTTGCAACATTCGGTTACTTACGGCCCGTTATTGTCATTTTCTGCTTGTGGGCCAAATTCAGCCCGTCGATACAGTCGGCCCGTTTGTGGTCCGTTAGTCTGCTGGGCCATTTTCATAGCATCACCAAATATGGCCTACTAACGGCCCGTTATGGTCAGCCCATAAAACGTACGATTTCCATTATAGGCCGTCTCACGACCATTAAAACCCATACAAGACCCATAAATGAGTCGGCGCCCATGGATCCTCGTGACGTGAAGGCCCATGGATTCTACGTGACGTAGAAGGCCCATGGATCCTACGAGACGTAGAAGGCCCATGGATCCTACGAGACGTAGAAGGCCCATGGATCCTACGAGACGTAGAAGGCCCATGGATCCTACGATACATAGAAGGCCCATGGATCCGACGGCCCGTGAAGGGCCATGGTCGGGCGAGTTGGCCCCCGTTTGAACGATATAGCATATTCAAAGAATTATCCTACTCAATACTATCACCTCTAAAAAGCATACACTATACAACAAAGAGATCAAGGCATAGAAAGGTAGAATAATCCTACACTATACAATAAAGAAATTACAGCCGATTATACCCACTGGGCATTATGGTTCGACACAGGTGATAATAAAGCATACACAAACAGCAAATTACATACACTGGGCAAATACAGCTCATACATCATGGACACGCATCAACTTAACTCCATTTGAACTATAACCTCTTCAGAAAATAGGATTGGCCGGATTCAGATAGCAAAAATTCCAGTCTGCAAAATCTCCAATTCCTTCATGGTTACCTCGGTGTCTTGTTTCATTTTTTTGACTCCTGCATCTAATACCTGCATGTCCAGTCTCAACTTGTTGATGATACATTGACAATCATGTACACATTGTCTTGCCGCCTCTAGTTGATGCTCGAGAACATCAGCACATTCCAATTCCAATCCATAATTAAGGGAGTCCTGGACTAGGGGGTGTCCGGATAGCCGGACTATCAATATCCGCCGGACTCCCATACTACGAAGATAGAAGATTGAAGACTCCGGCTCGTGTCCGGAAGGTACTTTCCTTGGCGTGGATGGCAAGCTTGGCAATACGGATATGTAGATCTCCTACCATTGTAACCGACTCTGTGTAACCCTAGCCTCTCCGGTGTCTATATAAACCGGAGGGCCTTAGTCCGTAGGACGAACATACATCTCAACAATCATACCATAGGCTAGCTTCTAGGGTTTAGCCTCCTTGATCTCGTGGTAGATCTACTCTTGTACTACCCATATCATCAATATTAATCAAGCAGGATGTAGGGTTTTACCTCCATCGAGAGGGCCCGAACCTGGGTAAAAACATCGTGTCCCTCGTCTCTTGTTACCATCCGCCTAGACGCATAGTTCGGGACCCCCTACCCGAGATCCACCGGTTTTGACACCGACATTGGTGCTTTCATTGAGAGGTCCTCTGTGTCGTCGCCGATAGAGCGGATGCCTTTACCCGTCTTCAAAGACGGTGTTTTCGCCGGAGGGGCCTTGGCCGCCGGTCAGACTATCCGGCTTGGTGGTTTTCTTATGACCGCCTGTCTGGCCGCCGCTTCGGTAATGACTTCTCAAGTCGTCGGAAGCAATCTTCGCGTCAGCCCTAAAGCTGCCGAGCAGTTAGATCCAATTGAGCTCTCGTCTGTTAACAAGCTCTCGGATCACATCGCCGCCCTGGGAGTCGCTACGGACTACAATCATATCGGGCTTAAAACCGATCTGAGAGAGATTAACTCTCCCCAGGCTACCCACCACGTCGAAGTGGTAGAGGAACAACTCGGCAATTCTTTGCCAGTGTTGAAAACAATCCTTGTCCGGATTCCCGAACCCTCCATGCCGGATTCCCGCGGAGGGAAGGACTTTGATCGAGCATTGAACCTAAAATCATGCGTCGCTCCGGACTCGTTGGACTGTCTCCAGCAAATCAAGCATCCGAATTCAGAAGCCCCTCGGCCTTTGAGCCCAAAGATGGCCAGGGATCCGGATTTTATTCCACCCACCCGCCCAGACATATGTGACCTATCTCTAATTCGGCAAGAGCCTTGAAAAAGTACATCATTCTTGGGCGATTCCTCCTGGTTATGGACAGGATAAAGGACTGCCGAGAGGAAAACGCAATCTCAATCTTACGCAATAATCGCACGGACAAGGGAATTACGAACGCCATTGATCGTCGCAAGATTGCGCCCTTCACCGATCTGGCGTCCATAGTACGAAAATCTTGTGCGATGGAGAGTTTCCGAAAACTGAAAATCAATTTTGGGATAATCTGCCCCAAACCCAGTCCATGATAAAAGGCGCCTTACAATCGGGCCCCGGATGCAAAAACGAAAAACAAAAACCCGGCAAGGGAAACGGAACCGTCTTCGGAGGGATGGCTCAACGGACCTGTAAACTTCATAGTCGCGAGGGAGCTGTCCCAACACATAGCCTTCGAGCATGTTGGATATTACGGCAGTGGCCAAAAGTGGCGAAGAGCTTCTAGCTCCGAAACCACTCCAACAATACCAAAGACGCAGTATCGGCGGTCTTGAGACTTTCGCATCAAATAATATGCAAAACGAACAATCCATGAACTCGCTGAAGTCTACCAAGTAGCAACAAAGAAATCCATGGAGGACACAACTATTACCTTCAACGCCAGCGACGAGCCCACATCTCGAACTACGAGCCCGGCCGCCCGGTACTTAGTCCCATAGTGGGCGGCTTTCGTGACAAAAGTCCTCATGGATGGCGGCAGCGGACTAAACCTCATTTACGAGGAAACTCCGCGGAAAATGGAAATCGATTGGAGCCATATTGAGCGAAGCAGCACAACCTTCAGAGGAATAATCCCTAGCCGGGAAGCGCGTTGCACCGGAAAAATCACACTCGATGTGGTGTTCGGCTCTCCGGACAATTACAGATCCGAAGAAGTCACGTTCCAGGTGGCCCCGTTCAGCAGCGGCTATCACGCCATATTAGGACGAGAGGCATTCACAATCTTTCAAGCAATACCTCATTACGGGTACATGAAGCTCAAAATGCTTGGGCCCAGTGGAATAATCACTCTCGTTAGTGATCTGGACATAGCACTCCGTGCCGAAAACAAGACAGCCGCACTAGCCCTCGAGGCACTATCCGAAGCCTTAGCGGCAGAGGAACTCACCGCGCTGCGCTCTACGGTAAACAGGGACGATGTGATAGTTGATAAAAGATCCAAGTCCACCTCCTTCAAACCAGCAGACGAGATAATAAAATTTCAGGTCCACCCAACGGACCCAACAAAGACGGCTTCCATCGGGCATAGCAGTTGAACCCGAAGTTGACGCCAAGATCTTGCGAATTCCTTCGGAAAAATTGGGACATCTTTGCTCGGCATCCCTCGGACATGCCCTAATCCCTCGCAGTTGGCGAAACACAGCCTAAACATCCTAAAGGATTTAAGCCACCCAACAGGCTCTTGACGATTTTCCGAGCCCAAAAGACAGGCAATGGAAGAAGAGCTAGCCAAGTTATTGGAAGCGAATTCATTAGAGATATCAAACATCCGGATGGCTAGCAAATTTGGTGATGGTACCAAAGAAGGATAAATCCTGGCGCCTCGTATCGACTTCAAAGACCTCAATAAGGCTTGCCCAAAGGATCCTTTCCCCTCCCCGCATCGATCAAATTATCGATGCCACGAGAGACATGATTCGTTGTGCTTCACGGATTCATACTCGCTATCATCAAATCAAGATGGCGGAAGCAGATCAAGCCGCAACGGCATTCATCACTCCATACAGACCATTCTGCTTCAACACGATGCCCTTCGGACTTAAAAACGCCGGCGCAACATATCAACGCATGATTCAAACATGTCTGGCCACCCAGATCGGCAAAACAGTCAAGGCATACGTAGACGACGTAGTCGTCAAAACAAAACACGTCGAAACTTTAGTAGACGATTTGAGGCTCACATTCGACAACCTTAGAGCATATGACATCAAGTCAATCCGGAAAAATGTGTTTTGTGTACCACCGGAAAGTCTGCTGGGCTTCATCGTATCCGGTAGAGGAATTGAAGCAAATCCGGCCAAAATCCGGGCTCTATCACGCTTGGATATTCCAAAGGACCTCAAGCAAATACAAAATTAACAGGATGCGTGGCAGCTTTAAGCCGTTTATCTCCGTTTAGGAGAGAAGGCGTTGCCTTTATCGCCTCCTAAGGCACACGAACACTTCGAGTGGGCGGATGCCGCCACCGCCGAATCGAAGAAATAAAGGCCATATTGGCAACAAATCCGGTCTGGCTGCGCCCACTCTGGCGAACCAATGTTGTTATATATCGCAGCAACACATCAAGTTGTAGCGCTGTCCTCGTCGTCGAGCGAGCGACGAAGGGCATAAATTCCCTCTTCAAAACCAGTGTATTACGTATCCACCGTGTTAACCCCCTGCAAATCCCGTTACCCGCACTATCAGAAGATAGCATATGCGGTGTTCATGGCGTCTCGGAAGCTCCGGCACTACTTTCAAGAGTGTTCGATAACAGTGGCTGAGGGAGTCCTGGACTAGGGGGTGTCCGGATAGCCGGACTATCAATATCCGCCGGACTCCCAGACTACGAAGATAGAAGATTGAAGACTCCGGCTCGTGTCCGGAGGGTACTTTACTTGGCGTGGAAGGCAAGCTTGGCAATACGGATATGTAGATCTCCTACCATTGTAACTGACTCTGTGTAACCCTAGCCTCTCCGGTGTCTATATAAACTGGAGGGCTTTAGTCCGTAGGACACAACATTACATCTCAACCATCATACCGTAGGCTAGCTTCTAGGGTTTAGCCTCATGATCTCGTGGTAGATCTACTCTTGTACTACCCATATCATCAATATTAATCAAGCAGGACGTAGGGTATTACCTCTATCGAGAGGGCCTGAACCTGGGTAAAAACATTGCGTCCCTCGTCTCCTGTTACCATCCGCCTAGACGCACAGTTCGGGACCCCCTACCCGAGATCCGCCGGTTTTGACACCGACAGTGGCCTCTGAAGTACCACTCAATGACATTATAAATAACCGCGACGCAACAGGCAGGATTGCAAAATGGGCCATTGAGCTCTTGCCATTCGACATAACTTACAAACCTCGGCGAGCCATAAAGTCACAAGTTTTGGCTGACTTCGTCGCCGAATGGACGGAAGCCGAACTACCTAAAGAGTACGGCGCATACTCCAATTGGACTATGCACTTCGACAGTTCCAAAATGTTGGCCGGATTGGGGGGCCGTCATCGACGTCCCCACCGGAGATCTGATCGATATGTACTTCAAATAATGTACACGGACTCCAACAATGCAGCCGAATCGAGGCCCTATTACATGGTCTCCGGATGGCGGTCTCCATGGGCATTCAACGCCTAGAGGTGCGTGGGGATTCAAACCTTGCAATATCCCAAATAAATGGAGACTTTGGCGCCAAGGATCCGAAAATGGCAGCATATCGCAATGCTGTCACGAAAATGTCACTCGGTTTGAAGGACTCGAATTCCATCACATAGCCCGAGATAATAACCAAGCGGCCGACGTTACGCACGATCGGTGCGGCGTGATGCTGTCCCTCCAAATATCTTCCTCGAACGGCTCTTCAAGCCATCCGTACTATGGGAAGAGGAGCCCGGTAGCGACAAACCGGAGAAAACCGCACCAACCGGTGATTCAGCAGATGACATAACACCCTCCGCCCACGTTATAATGGCGATGTCGCCGCGTGGATGTAACCTTTCTAGCCTACTTACTTAGGCAGGAACTTCCTGAAGACCAAAATGAGGCCCGCTGCATAGTCTGGCGATCGAAGGCCTACAAGGTCCATGAGGGAGAACCTTATAAGAAAAGTACTACCGGAGTCCTCCAAAGGTGTATCTCCGAAGAACAAGGGCGAAACCTCCTGGCTGAAATCCACGCTGGACTAGGCGGACACCACGCAGCAGCCCGGGCCCTTGTAGGAAAGGCATTCCGTACAGGATTTTATTGGCCGACGGCTCGGGCAGATGCACAGGACTTGGTCCAGCGATGCGTTGGTTGTCAGCTCTTTGCTAATCGAGCCATATGCCACCCACCGCCTCAAAACCATACCCATTACCTGGCGTTCGCGATGCAGGGGCTTGACATGGTTGGACCCCTTAAAGGGGGAACCCACAAGAAAAAGTACCTATTGGTCATGGTGGATAAGTTCACCAAATGGATAGAGGCCAAACCGGTCAAAATGGCGAGTCCGGACCAGTGATAGACTTTATATCGAGGTGTTACACCGTTCTGAGTCCCCACAAGATCATCACCGACAACGACCACGAACTTCACGGCCGATGAGGTCAAGTCATGGTGCAAAAATATGGGCATTAAGCTCGACTATGCGTCGCCTATCACCCTCAAACCAACGGTCAAGTGGAAAGAGCAAGCGGTCTAATAATGGCGGCATTAAACCCGCACTAGTGAGGTCACTCACTAAATCAGACACCCAATGGGTCGAGGAGCTCGACTCCGTACTCTGGGGGCTGCGGACAATGCCTAACCGTACTACCGGATTCACACCATTTTTTATGGTATACGGCGCAGAGGCAGTCTTGCCCTGCGACATTATTCATGACTCACCTCGAGTGCGCATGTATGAGGAAAGAGAAGCCGAGTTGGATCGGCAGGACAGCTTGGACACATTGGAGGAAGAACGAGACGTCGCGAAGGCTCGTCCGCATTCTATCGACAACAGGCCAAGATACCAAAGCGAGAAGTGCGGGCCAAGACTTACAACGTTGGCAAACTAGTTCTCGCTTTGCGGACAAGAAAAAGGACAAGCTCAAGCCGGATGGGAAGGCCCTTCACTATTGATCAAGTCTTGACCGTGGAGCATACCGTCTCTGAAATGCCTCGGACAACCGACTCGAGCGAACCCATGGAGCGCAGCCCGACTCCGACGATTCTATGCCTAGCGCCGGACTAAGAGTTCGCCCCTTCCCCGTCCCAACCTTTTATATTTGGCTGTCTTCGTTTCTATTTTTATCCTTTTAACTTAAAAGCCCTTCGGGGCCTATTTTCGCATTCTTTGCATACGCATCGATGTGCCATCCGCTTTCGTTATTCCTGGGGCTTCTTTCACGAAGCTCAATTATCTGAGTTTTATACCCAACACATGTGTCAAGCTTCCACATGTACCTTTTACTCGCCATTATATGCATCGATATGACTTAAGTGTTGGCCAAGCTGGGTTGCTGGCTCTGTGCTTACCCCTCGTTCCCGATTGTTCGGCTAGGAGGTAAAGGAGCACCTCTGCGATTATTCTTGCCAGTCGGCGGATGTGTACCTCGGTGGGTGAAGCCGAAAGCTAAGCGTTCTTAAGGGAATATTCGGTTGGTGATTTAAAGATGACTTCTTACCTATTTTCCATCTGCCCCGGATGTTTTCCTCGCTTTCTTTGCAGTCCGCAAATGCACTTTAGGGCATGCCTCCCAAATGAAAGGAACCCTTAACTAAACTATTCTCCTGGAAGATGTTTCTTACTAACCATGTAATATAACATAACTAGTTGGGCACTTGTCTGATAAAGCACTAATGACCCCTACGCCTGGTCTCCATGCATACCACGGTTGTTTCTTAACCAAAAAGGTATTCGGACACACTCCGGACTCTAGGGTCCCGAGGTCGAAGCGAAAAGGTCGGCAAAGACAAACGATCTACAATCCGGCTAGAAGGCATTTCACATGTCAATTTCAAGGATAACATACATTGTCAAATCTATTGATTGTATTCCTCCTCAATCCCGTCTAACAGGCTGTCTAGTTTACAGTCCTGTTGGGAAAACTTAGCAGCCAGTTCCACCTGGCTGTACACTAAACTCACAGGGATCTCCTTCCCGTCGGACCCCACCGGTCCAACTTCGGCCACATGGTTGGGATCCGCCTTCTTGTACCGCGTCTTCACCATGGCCCAAGCCTCCCTGGCACCTTGACGGCAAGCCAAAATCTT
This sequence comes from Aegilops speltoides, assembly GCA_021437245.1. Lineage (NCBI taxonomy): Eukaryota > Viridiplantae > Streptophyta > Magnoliopsida > Poales > Poaceae > Aegilops > Aegilops speltoides. Next base: position 62,433,052 of record CM038142.1, read on the forward strand.
CCACAAACGGAAGCACTGCCGTACTCCCTGCAGCTTCTCTGCAAGCTCCCCGAGGCCCTCGGGCAGGGCGAGGGATGGCCATAAAGCCTGTACGGCGCCACTAATTTCCCGCCGAACTCGTTCGAGTAGCTGCAACAGTTCGGGAAGTTGATCACCCATTGATACAGGCATCTCCTCTGTGGGACGACCCGTGAGTATACCTACAAGACACATTATGTCAAATTGCTTCCTCGCCGAACTCCTCTTCCTTAAAGAGTTCGCTCAAGCACTTACTATATATGCCGCGACGAAGCCGTTGATTCTCCTTGACGGAGACGGACAGCTTGGCCCGTGCGCCTTTCAGCTCTTCTCCGAGCTTGGCGTTGGCATCTTGGAGCTTGTTCCTTTCCTGCTGAACCCTGTTCAAGACATTCTCGCCGACCTTTAGTCATGCGCAGATGAGTCTTGCTGTCCGGATCTTGTTCGGGGGCACCTGTAATGTCATTATTAGACTCGTGCGCATGCCGCGCAGCGCTTATATTAATTTATACAAATGTGTTACCAGAGGGGTCTTTCCGTCTCCTCCTACGGCAGCAAGTGCAGCCTCAAGTTGGGCCTTCCAATCTTGCAGCTCCCGAGACAGCTGGGCATTCTTCTCGTTCAGAGCCTGAAATTTCAAAGGATCCTTAAATCAGTTAACATAACTAATTTAAGTCTCGGGGGCTACTGGTGTATACAACCATTAAAATTCCCTTACCCGCATGTCTTTAACATACTGCTCCGTGGCTCTGGTAAAACCATTTTGAGCAGCCCGGAGATGCGCGTCCCCTGCGTTAAAGGCATCCAATGCCTCAGGGGAAAAGCACGCTTCTTGAAAAACTGTCCGACGGCGTCTATGATTCATAGCGCTCTCCACCTCTGACTTGGTGGTGGACAGTCTGTCGGTATCCTCCGCTGGAGCAGGATCCGGTTCGCGTCTTGCGCTTGCCTCCCCCACCGGTCCGGTATTGGAGCCTGGCTGGTGTTGGTTGGGTCGGCAATTCCTGCGCTCGCAGTCCGGCGAGCGCTTTTTCTCCTATAAAGATCATGAGCACTTAGATATTTCCTCGGAGCGTTGCTCCAAAAGATCAAATACGAGCTATACCTCTGCGGTGACGTTTCTGCCCGCACGGCGCTCCTTTTCCTCCTGCTAGTTCGGACTGACCTCTGTAGGTCGGCCGCCGCAGGCTCGGCTTCCTGCCGTAATGGCGCTTCTTGCAAAATACCATCATTCGCGAAGGTCAGAAACAGGCAAGGATAGGATAACGGTGTCCGGACTTCGGTCGTGGTCACCTGGGATGCCGAACTTAGCCCGGGGTAGTCCGCCGTAATGGCGACCAAAGCATTGTCAATGCTGAGCTGGTGATACACCCCGTCAATCAGCTCCACCTCGATGTCCGGATCCTCTTCGGAGGCCGGACCCAGGGATCCTTCCGGATCCTCGGGTTGTGGAGCAGGACTCACCATGTCCTCTACATTCCGGCGTAGACCCTGCGCCGAAGACGTAATGTAAGAAGCTTGAACTTTGAAAGCACGGGTAGAACCCTTCGAGGTGTTCGCTTACCCATCCTCTAGGGTTGATCATGGAAAACCCATCCAAAGGGTTCGGACGAAGGAAGTCCTCCTTCTCCCCCTTGTACAGACCGGACAGAATCTTCACCAGATCCTCGGTCGAACCCGGCCCTTTGCGGCCGTGCCGGGTAGCATCGTCCTCCCCATTGAAATCCCACATGGGGTGGCCTCTGTATTGCAGCGGCTGCACCCCCCGCTTGATGCACGTCGCCATGACTCCAATCATGGTCAGCCGAATGAGCCATTAATCTTATCCGCCCATCAAGTAATGGACGCTCTTGTCTTCCTCCAAACGGGCTCATGGGCGCCACCGAGGCGTTTCTTCAAGGGAGCAGATCAAACTCCGGAGGCCAATCCGGATCTGGGTTGGACAACGGAGCGTCTACTATATAAAACCACTCCGGGCCGCCTTGGACGCCCTCTTGGGGTGCCGGATAGGTATCCGTCCCGGCGATCGCCATATTTCGGTGCCGCCCACTTGATATATGGACCCCTGGTGAGAACGGGTATGAGGCGTAACAGCCTCTTCCACAATGCGAAATGGGGCTCGATGCCCGTGAATAGCTCGCAAAGAGCTACGTAGCCCATGATATGCAGCCTGAGGCGGGCGTGAGGTGGTGGAGCTGGAGTCCGAGAACTTCAGAGCCCGCGGAGGAACGGATGTATTGGAAATCCGAGCCCCCTTATCAGATAGGGGACGAAACACACTCGCTCCCCCTTGTTGGGGCTTGGGGTGTCCTCCGCCTTCCTCCCACCTTGATAAGTAACCATCCGGCTCGGATGGAACCATGAAGGCCGGAGGAAGAAATCCTCCGCTTGGAGCTTCACTAGCTCATTGTGCGAAATAGAGCACCTCCTCCAATCCCCTGGCGATGGGCTAGGAGCGCGCGAGGAAGAGCCGCGTTGATGATCCATGGTGGAATGGATGTCGAGGTCAGAGGCGCTTCGATGGAGTATACGCGGGAGGAAGATGGTGCGGTTTGGATCTGGATCACTGCCCCTTTTATAGGCGGACGACCCGCACAATTAGGGGGTGAAATGTAAAAGACACCCTGGCTTTTCGCATTCGTGCGATGCGTAGAAGAAGGCCATAATTTGGCGTAGAAGCCAAGGAGCACAGTATTCAAGATGAAGCCGGACGCTATTCGGCAGGTACATGGGATTTGAAGAGAGAACCCGCCTTGCAACGCCGAAGACTACAAGCACGCTGGACTTATCGTCATTGAAGCCTGGTTCGGGGGCTACTGAGGGAGTCCTGGACTAGGGGGTGTCCGGATAGCCGGACTATCAATATCCGCCGGACTCCTATACCACGAAGATAGAAGATTGAAGACTCCGGCTCGTGTCCCGAAGGTACTTTCCTTGGCGTGGAAGGCAAGCTTGGCAATCGGATATGTAGATCTCCTACCATTGTAACCGACTCTGTGTAACCCTAGCCTCTCCGGTGTCTATATAAACCGGAGGGCCTTAGTCCGTAGGACAAACATACATCTCAACAATCATACCATAGGCTAGCTTCTAGGGTTTAGCCTCCTTGATCTCGTGGTAGATCTACTCTTCTACTACCCATATCATCAATATTAATCAAGCGGGGCGTGGGTTTTACCTCCATCGAGAGGGCCCAACACAGGTAAAAACATCGTGTCCCTCGTCTCTTGTTACCATCCGCCTAGACGCACAGTTCGGGACCCCCTACCCGAGATCCGCCGGTTTTGACACCGACAATAATCATTCGGTAACGGCCATGCCGCACTGCTCGTAGATTTTTGTGTTGATGTCACTTCATCCTGAAATGTTTCTGTAAGTACACATGACTAGGGCAAAAATATAGTTACAACAGTGAAGCGAACAGGACACTATTTTGTACTACATGGCAAAACAGGACTAACAATAATGTTACACGTCACTTTCACAAAAAAAGTTACACGTCATGAAGCATAAGCAGGTGATATTTTAAAAATTATAAAAAAGATAGTCTGTGCAGCCTGCATACAGAAATCCCTCTTAGCTCACCAGAGGAGCATGATGTTGGGGCCCAATCGAAAACACAGACAAGTTACAAATTTAGACAGCACGTTGCATATAAGTAAGCAAGCAGTTGGCCATTCTGTACCATAATTAAAGTCTTAGGGAGCATAATGAACAGCAGAGGGTTTCATACAAACATACTACAACAGGCAAAAGTATGCAATCATTAGCGTAGTATAAACTAGATTGTGAGCCTCATGCAACAATAGTTGGTTAATAGACTTCAAAGCTTCAGGCACACTTCGGCAGAGTAATTAAATGGTAAGGCCTTTAATTATGTCAACTAGTAGTGATACAAGTACCGAACATCAGGCATGATTATTTGGGCATCTCATTAAGTGAGGACAAATAAAGCAATTGAAAAGAGAAAATTAACTATGCAGAAACAAACGAGGAATTGAACTGTTGAGTTGCATCGGTGACTTACCTTAGCAGTTTGAAGAGGCTCAACAGCTCCTACTTCTCTTGCAAGGCTCCTTCCTAACATCTTGTACTTGGAAATCCTCAATCTTATCTTCATTGCACCCCCTCTGCAAGGTGACACAAACTAGTTACTCGTCTCCTTGGAAGATAAATATGCATACTTTCCAGTCTGTGAACACAAAATGATGAGATTATAACAAAACAACACCACATAATGAAACATGCCGCATCTCTTGCACTTGCACACAATGAAATGAGCATTTACTATGTCTGCACTATGTAAAAACTAGGCATACCTTCGAACTGGATCTCCAGGTACTATTGGAGAGCCTACTATAGTGTACAGCCAAACCTTTATGTCACCTATGAGTTAGACAAGGCCCCACTACAACAGCCCTTAGTGTTTAAATCGTTGACAAGCTCTGTTAGAGTGTTAGGTCAAGAACAACAAGTAATCAAAGCAAACAGTCCTAGTATGGCTGGCTGATGCAAACAAGCAATTGAACAGATGTGTGAGCAAATCTTACATATCAAGAAAAGAAGCAAAGAAGGAGGCTTAAAGACCATCACTTGACTGACCAGATTTAAGGGGCATTTAAACATCATGTGCAACGTATGAACTAACATAAACATTGCATATTCCAGATTCTACAATGGAATGCACATGTATTAGGTTATGCCATGTATGATGATGCCTAAATGTACAGATAGCAGGCAGGAGTGATTCATCATTGCACGCACAATTGAATTGCAGGTTAAGGGCCAGTTTGATTCCGCCTTTTCAGGGCATATTGTCAAAATAAGCCATAAAAGATGTAAAGAAGTCATTTTGAGTTATGGGCTTGGGCTTATCTAATTTCGCTTTGGAGGGGGGTGTTTCGGGTAGAACCTCACTAAAAATTGAAGGGAAGGGGAATAGTGTAATGACTCTGTTGTCTGTCGATATTACACTCAAAATGCAACTGCTGGCGCCCGTGTCACACCTGACCCTCAAGTAAAAACAAACACGCAAGCATTCATTGCCCTGCCCGCTTGCATCTCCTCTCCCCTTTCCCTCTACCTCGATCCCCGCACTGCAAAGACTAGGGTTCCTCCAGTGAGCCATCGCCACTGGTCCCATCTGGCCTGGTCCTCGATGATGCTATGTCCAGCTAGGCTACATGGCCGGCGGGTAGGGGGAAATCTCCCTGGCTGCTCCTCCCTCTGGCGCCGCCCCTCATTCTCATGGTCTCCAACAGCTGCTCCACTGTGGTTTGTCGAACGCACTACTCCGGCGAGCGTTGCACAACTATGGCTGATGCCACACTGCGGCAGAAGGCACCTTATTCCCCCTCCCCTCCTCCCAGGCCATGGCCTTGAGGTGCTGTTGAAGGATGACCTCATCCAACAAGGTGAGGATCTCCTCTAATTTTTTGCCAAATTTTCATTCTGATCCACTATACGATGAATTGCTATGAGTTTCTTCTGCTGCTGCTATATGATGCATTGCTATGAGCTACTCCTGCTGGTGCTATATGATGAATTACTATGAGCTGCTGCTGCTGTATGATGAGTTGCTATGAGCTGCTGCTACTGCTATATGATGAATTTCTATGAGCTGTTGCTGCTATATGATGAGTTGCTACAAGCTGCTCCTGCTGCTGCTATATGATGAATTGCTATGAGTTGCTCCTGCTGCTGCTATATGATGAATTGCTATGAGATGCTCCTGCTGCTGCTATATGATGAATTGCTATGAGCTACTGCTGGTATATGATGAATTGCAGACTGTTGCTGCTGTATGATGAGTTGCTATGAGCTGCTCCTGCTGCTTCTATATGATGCTTTCAGGTGGTGCTACTATATGATAATAACCAGTCACTTGGACCATCGAATTTCAATAAATAATTGTTCTTCATTTAAATGTGGGTCATGCATTCTTCGTTTAAATAGGCAGTGGGATCTCTATGGAAAACATTGACCAACGTAGATTGTGCCAAGTAGATGGTATCTTTGTATTTGCATTTTGAGCAAATAGTGATGGTCTGTTTTCCTATCATATTAATTACCGCATTGGGTTCAATTTGTGATGTTTGCAAGTCAAATTAATTTCCATATGGGCAGCAAAATGAAAAATATATAATGCAATCTAGACTTTCCATTGATCGTACCAAAGATAAGCTGAAAACGCAATGAAAAGAACTGGTTGGCTTATTACATGGAGCTTATATTCACAGGTGCTTATTTTCTTAGGATAACTCATAATAACTGTCCCTAAGAAACTTGGCTAATAGAACTGGCATACAAATAACATGTCACGATGATTGCAATGGAGGAGTGACGTACCATAGCACACTGTATAGGCTCACCACTGCCTCTCCTTTTTTTGCGATGTTCCATGAAATTGCCACATACATCTTGTACTTTTTCATTGTGTAACCCTATCTGCTTGTTGGCACAGCTATTTTCAGACATCTCTACACGATACTACATTGCATATCCCTTGCGCATATTTAAACCACCAATTAACGGTTGTGTGCGTACCATAAACTAGCCATGACTCTGTATGCTGGACTAGCAGGCACTCTAAGGGAGCCTAATGTAGTGCACTTGAATTCCTACATGCCACCTATGATTTTGTTAATGTACTGCCCCTGTTCCTAAATATGTGTCTTTGTAGAGATTCCAGTATGGACCACATACAAATGTATATAGATGCATTTTCGAGTGTAGATTCACTCATTTTGCTCCGTATGTAGCCTATAGTGGAATCTCTAGAAAGACTTATATTTAGGAATGGAGGTACGAGGTAGTATCATGTATGACATCTACATATCTAATTTAGCAGCCAGTAGTAGAAATCATTATCTCGCACAAAGGGATTCTTGGTGAAAATCCTAGCAAAGCACGGCGAGCACAGGACAATACAAGAGAGAGAGACGCTTACAAGATCATAGCAATGCCTCAGTCCAGGATCTTGGTTGGCCAAGCTGTTAGATCCAGAAGAAACATCGTCCTTGTAGTTTTTACCAGCTGCATAACAGGTAACAGCAACCGGTTAGTATATTTGAAGTACATCGGGCAGGTGATGCTGGACGGGTTTAAAGGTGACAAGTACCTAGGCCGTGGCGGGTGCTTGGCATCTCTCCAGATGGTGGGAATCAGGTTAGAAATGTCGAGGGTGATGATGCTGCACTGGCTGTCGGGGTCTGGTAAGGAGATCTAGAACCGTCGAGTAGGGTGTTTGTGGAGCGGCTCCGGTAGGATGGACTACGGTGTGGGAGAACCGGATCTGTGGCCGTGGACAAGGGCATAGGTGAAGTTGCTCCGGTGGTTGGGTTAAGGATGGTGTCGACAGCGCGGATCTGCGGCCGTGGACGGGGCGTCAGAAGCTGCTCCGGTGGTTGGGTTATGGATGGTGTCAATGATGCGGATCTACGGCCGTGGACGGGGCGTCAGAAGCTGCTCCGGTGGTTGGGTTAAGGGTGGTTTCGACGATGCGGATCTGCGGCCATGGACTGTGCGTCAGAAGCTGCTCCAGTAGGTTGGATCAGGGTGCGAGGAAGCGGATCTGAGGCCGCGGACTTGTGATTTGGCAAAGCGGCCCCGGTAGGATTGAGAATGGTATAGGCGAAGCTACTCCGTTAGGGTTGACGATCGTGTTGGCGAAGCGGCTCCGGTAGGGTTGAGGAAGGTGTCGGCGAAGCGGCTCCGGTAGGGTTGAGGATGGTGTTGGCGAAGAGGATTAGAGGCCGTCTACGGGGGCGTTGGTGGGGCGGCTCCGGGGGGTGTGGACGAAGCGTCTCCGGTGGGGAGTACGAATGAGCCGCTGCAGATGCGCGGCCGTTGACGCGAGTACCGGTGAAGCAGATCCGGCGCCGTGGACAAGGCCGGCACTGAATGGGCTGTGGTACAGTGGTGGATGAGCAGTCTACTTGTTTCTAGGGGAGGTAGGAGGGGTAGATGCGGCCGCAGAAGCAGATCCGGCGAGGTGGACGCCGCTGGCAGTGAATGGGCTATGGTGCGCGGTGGATGAGCAGTCTAGGGTTTCGAGAGGGAGGGAAAAGGGCGATGAAATGCAGACGGCGTGATGTAAGATGCTCTAGTGCTGTGGAGTTAGTCGTTTTTGCGGGAGGGGGAGAGGAAATGGGGGTGTCGTGTAGTGGGGGGAACCGGAAGTTACCAAAGCAGCCCCGACCTATCATGTAGATGAGGGCGGTATTGTAACTGTTGGCCTCCGTGCACCAAGTACAAAAGGGGGATTTCGCATGCTAAAGACTAAGGTGGCGGAAATTTTAGAAGGAGGCAGGAGATTTTGCCGCCCGCGGGATCACTCGTATCCCGTTTCAACTAATTTTGGACCGTGCTAGCGGGAAGGTCATGCTAGACTATGTACACAGGGCACGTGTCATCAGTTAATAACTGGTGTGAAGTCCACCCCAGAAAAAAAGACAATAACTCGGGATGATGCGTCGATAACTTGGACGTTCACACGGGCGCGGCCAATCGTACGGGTGTAGTGGCGCGTTCACAAAAAAAGGGATCAAACGCTTAGCCTATGTATTTCTCGTGTAAATGGATAATTTAGTGCCATTGGTTATTTACTTTAAACATAATGCATTGACGTGTTAGTGTAGAGGCGCACAAAAAGAAATGGATATATTAGTTAGCTACTTAAAATATTACCTCATATGGATACATAGCCTCCATTTCATAAATTGCGTACCCATTGAATTCATATATGAATATTACATATATTACTTCAAAATAGAAACTTAAATCATCCAAGACTAATGAATTTGAATGCAAGAGTAACAATGGTGCATGTGCATGATAGCTACATTGGTTGTTTGAAGAAACATCACTGTAACTTTGGCATGCACAACTGAAAAGGTTTATCTAAATATAAAAAAATATGATATGTGAGTGTCCAATCTTTATAGCGTTGAATCGATATTGTACCTTTGGCCACGATACGAAGTAGATATTGACTTAGTTCAAGCGATGCACGTCCACGATCACTAGATAGTGATACGTGAACGAATTGTGCAATCTCTCTCACACGCATATATATCTCATTTCCCTGTGGGCATCGGAATCTCACACGCGCACTTCGTGTATTTCTCTCCCTCCGTCAGGGTTAAATTCGTCTTTCTACCCCGTCCTACAAGTCTTTCACACAGAAACACACACGGTCTCTATGTCTAACATGCCCACCCCTTTAATTCCGCCCACCCACAGCCACTAATGTCTCAAAGTATAATAATGTCTCTCACACATATTCTATCTACCTATCCCTTAATATAGCTAGATATGTGTCACACAAACTCCTTCTCCCTACTAGCAAGATGCCCATGCGTTGCACGGAACATCAAGATGCATTTGTATGAGAAGTTTATCTTGTGGGAGAAAAGGATGAACGAGGGAATGCCTTATTTGCAAATGCGGAGAGGGGTGTGGGTATCTTTTTGCAAAATTGCCATATTTTCCTTCCTGTCCGTTGGATATAAATCGGATGGCCTATATTGCAGGATGGCAGGAACACCATCATCACCAACTCTATTTTTATAAGAGTAGAGATATGTGAGTATCACTGCCCCCCCCCCACACACACCCACACTTCCCAACACCGAAGGAGTAGGCTGACACCTCAATCTTGATACTAATCTATTGACTGGCTTCTCTCTCAAACACACACACACACACACACACACACACACACACTACCCGGCACCGAAGGAGTAGGGTGACACCTCGATCTTGATACTAATCTATCGACTGGATTCTCTCCCAAACATACACACACACACACACACTACCCGGCACCGAAGCAGTAGGGTGGCACATCGATCTTGATAATAATCTATCTACTCCTCTTTCAAACACACACACACACACACACACACACACACACACACACACTCGCTAGTTGTGCCTCTGTGCCTACCGCGCACACTCTTGATACATCTTTCTCTCCCCCCCAACAATGACAGCAGAAGGGTGACAACTCGATCTGATCATAATCTGTCAATTGGTTTCTCTCTCAAACATTGTGTCTAGGTGCCTCGCTCGGTAGCCCCCTCAATATGTAGACTTCTCGCACGCGCACAGCTGTAGTGACGATGACGCTGAACCCAGTGTGCCTTGTTTTTACCAGCCTCATCTGATAGATTTCACCCTGTTTTCTGTTAATTAACAAGGCAACCTTTTCTTTGTTACTACAAGTTAATTTGAAATCATTCGGGGCAGACATAAAATATATCACTTCAACCCAATTATCGCAGCAACTATTTTAAAAGAAATTAGCTAGCTACCCGTGCGTTGCACGGAACATCAAGATGCATTTGTATGAGTTTTTTATCCTGTGAGAGAAAGGCTGAACGAGGAAAGGCCTTATTTGCGAACGAGGAGAGACATGTGGGTATATTTTTGCAAAATTGCCATCATTTCTTTCCTATCCGTTAGATATAAATCCGACGGCCTATATTGCAGGATGGCACGCACATCATCATCACCAACTCTGTTTTCTACTCCCTCTGTCCAAAAATACTTGTCACCAAAATAGATAAAAAGAGATGTATCTAAAACTAAAATACGTCTAGATACATTTCTTTTTATCCATTTTGATGACAAGTATTTCCAGACGGAGGGAGTATTTGTCTTTTTAGAGATTTCAGCAAGGGACTATGACCGGACCTTACCAACATACCCAAAAAAGTAGTCCATAATTTTGATGTTACCCTCTTTTCTTGGCGGTGCAGTGCCATATGGATACCTCATAAATAAATCAAGGACAAATCTGACCCCTTCCGGAAAAGACATATGTAGCAAAATGAGTGAATCTACACTCTAAAATATGTCTACACACATCCGTATGTGGTAGTCCATTTGAAATCTGAAAAAGACAAATATTTAGGAACGAATGGAGTATATATAAGAGTATACATGGAGATATATCCCCAACATGGTCTACAACAAAAATGTGCTGGGCTGGTTAGCGCCGGATGCTCGCAACGCGATGACATGAGTTTGAATTCTGTCTTTTAAGTTTAGATTTTTATATTATATATGACTCTACTTATTTAATATATACTTCTTTCGCTACTGTACTCGCTGTGGAACCCACCGAGTACTTAGAATATTAAGGATGGACTTGTTTTGTTTTTAACTTTCTGTACGAAGCTGTAGCCACCCTGCAAGTCACGTGTACACTGTACATGCAATTAACTTTTTCTAGAGGGACAATCATACAGGCAATTAACTCAAATGGATTGGATGTCACTCTATTATTTCCAGCATAAAGAGCATCTCCAACGGCAGCCGGCAAATTTCCTCCCGCTTCCTTCCGCGGAGGATGACATCAAACGCCAGCGGCATACATTTTTACAACTCTAACCAACCAGATGAAATTCGTGCAAACACGGACTGATTTCATATAAGCATGAAGGATTTCGTATAAAAAAGCCGGATCTTCATATAAACATGATGGATTTCATTACATTTACATGAACTAAGAGGTGCCAATCCGGTTCTCTTGTATAATTAATACTCCCTCCGTCCGGAAATACTTGTCCTAGAAAGGGATAGATCTAGACTTATTTTAGTTCTAAATGGCTGCCCGCAGATCCCTTTGTCTTCCTCATGTCCGTCAGACACTTGTAGGGTCGACGAAGGTCCTCGGAAGAGACTAAGCAGCAAAGAAACCACCTGAATCCGCGGTCGTCGCCTCGGCGGTGGCCTTCATGGGTCCCAAGTGGCGGCGGCCTCCCGTGTTCTACTTCTCCTCGATGATGGCGGCGGACACGGAGAAGCTGGCCACCGACTAGTTGCTCCCCACACACCCGGCTTCTGTCTCTGCCTGCATGGCACTGCCGTAGGCACGGGAGGCGCGCCCACAGACACGGGAGGCGCGGCCACCGCAGACACTGGTGGCGCTGTACGACGCGGCAGCGATGGCGCTCGTACCAGCGTGCTCGCTGCCGTGCCGGCATGAAGCAACTCGCCAGTCCTCATCGAGCTGAACTAGAGCGGCGAGTTGCTGAACCACACGCCTGCTTGGGGCGGCCACTGGATCCGTCGGGCCAAGTGAGGTTGGTGAAGCACCGAGCGGCCTCGCCCGTATCCGGAGGGCTCGGCGGGCCTCCCAGCCGGGTAATATGCCGGAGAACGGCTCATCGGAAGCCATCGGAAGGGTGCAGAAAATGGTGAAGGAGGTGGGGAGCGGCGGAGGGGTGCGATTCTTGCCCACTGTCTGTCTGGCCTCGTGTAAATAGAGGGCGGACGGTAGGAGCTTGGCCGGCGTCTGGCCTTGTTTAAACTGAGGGCGGACGGGAGGAGCTCGGCCGGTGTTGTGTTTAATTCCGGCCCGCTCATGAACAGACATGTGGACGGAGTAGGATTCTCGGTTTGCATGCGGGTTTAACGGAGGGGTTTAATGGAGGCGCCAGGCGTGCGGCAGGCGGTGCAGTACTATTTGATTTGACAACATTAATGAGCCGTCAAATCACAAAGGCCCTCGCCTCTCGTGAAACCGACCGAGCTAGACTGTCCCGCCCTCTAGCCTTTTATACTCCAGTTTTGTACAGTAGTAGTATCGATGGATTGCGCCATGGAGAAAAACTTGAAATTAAAAAAAAGGTGGTACATATAGAGAGCGCTCGTGAACTATGTGTCATATATGGCAATAAATAAAGTACTACATGATACTAATATATGATACATAGCGCAGGAGTACTAAGTATTATTAATACAGTTTTGCTAGAACTGTTCTAGATGAGATATAATTTGGTCTCATTCATCTTTTATAGCCATTGGATGTGATGCTATAAGATGCGTGTGTGCTGACGTGGGTTGTATTTGTTCTTGTGCAACGAACTGACCACTTCATGTCATGTTTGATAGTCTCAAGTCATTAAAAGCATACAAGCCCCACATCTCTTCTTGGTTGATTCCTCTATTTATGTCAAAAAATAAGAAACAACATGAGAGTTAATGCACCACGCCTATGTGTTTACTATTTGGTTTTCGTAAGATGACTTAATACTCACCTAGACGGAAGGAGTATTCGATTTGACAACGGGCGGCGCAATTCCTGATATGGTTTTAATGCAGACGAGGGAGGGAGTAGCGGTTCCCGATATGTTGAACGGCCAATGCATCCTCCTTCAATTAATGCATGAGGGAAGTAATGGGAGGAGTTCCGGGAAAAGAGGCTGCACGATGTGAATGCAATGCAGTTTGCCCTCATATAAAGGCGTCCCTCCATTCCAATGCATCTACCACATCGTACGCACCTAAGCATTTGCCTAAGCACCAACACTAAGCGCAAAAGAGCTCACTCCAGACCCATGGCGGCGATGCGCGTGAGTGACCAGCGGCTATGCCAGATGGTCCACGACGCCGGCCTGCGGCATGGCGCCGTGGATCATCTCCAGACGGTGTTGGAGACCGGCTGGTGGATGGCCGCCGTCGATGCCAACTACGACTCTCAGTTGGACCAGATGATCGTTTCCACCAGCAACAAGTTCACCGTCCTCAAGAAGCTCGCGGACGACATCACCGTACTCCTCCAGCCCGCGCGCCCGGGCTCCTCATTGCCTGCCACCCTAATCGGCCTCCATGGCCGGAACCTCTTTAAGCATGGTGGCCCTGCGGCGCCGCGAGCGCCACGAAGAATGTCCACCTGGAGGTCGCGCTCGCCGCGAGGCGCCTCGCCCTGCAAGATTTCGTCGACCTACACATCCACGTGTACGAGCAAATCGTGTACATAGGTATCTACAAGGCCAGTGAGGACGCTACGACGTTGGCCTTCCTCAACCGCTGGAAGCCTTGGATGCCTTTGTTGAGAAGCACCTCGACCTCGCCACAAAAGCCGCCGCTCCTTAGCCGCCGGTCGGTGGCCCGGCGCACTAAGTTGAGGAGGAGGAGGTTGTACGTTCATGGATCCATCTTTCTTATTACCTTCTGTAACCACCACTGCGATTGCATCATCGTGGCCTTAATTCTTATTGTGCTGTTGCATTCTTGTTCCAGTCAATACCGACATGTGCGATCCCTTTGCTTAATTATATGCATCACTGTAACTAGTACTCCATCCTTCAATTTATAAGTTGTGCTTACCTTTTCCATCAACTTCATGCAACACGCGGGCATCTTGCTAGAAACACTAGAATATGTCTATATAATCCGTATGTGATAGTCCATTTGAAATCTCAAAAAGATAAATATTTAGGTACGGAGGGAGTAATATATTAGGAGTATATCAAAACAATAGTGATTTCTTTCAAGTTTGTGAACAAATACTACTATTCTACTACTTTGGATCCGTCGCAACGCACGGGCACATTGCTAGTAAAAGGGAAAGGCCTGCTGCGTTAAGCGTCGCACCCCACGCCGGGAATCGGGTACAACCTGACCCGTCAGACACGACACATAGCTTAGGGAAGGCATGTTGCCTAGCATTTTCACTTTCATGTGGGACCGCCGTTGAGCAAACCGACACCCCGCCCGCCGCCGGGTTGGAAAACAGAAACAAAGGGAAGATCTAGCTATAGCACGGAAGCCAAGAAATTTTGTGTCAGATGGGGCTCGTTGATAGAGTAGGAGCATTCTATACTAGTACTACTCCTACTAGTACCAAGTTTGTACTCCTAATACTATGTTACTAGTACTACCACTATACAACTAGTAGATACGTGCACGGCACAACATCGTAGGAACAAAAAACAAGAAGATCTTGTTTTGGGTGATTTATCTTTTTTTCAATCAACGTAGTATGAATAATATGATGTGGGGGGCACCCATGAAGCTTATGTGGTTTGGTTGCATGGCTACGGAAGGTTAGAGAAAAATAAATAGATAATGTGTTTAGAGTGCACTCCACTAAATAGATATACTTTGGATCCATTGCAACGGACCGGCACATCTATATCTATAGCCCCTATATAGTGTGTGAAAAACTTTGAAAGTTGGTCGTTTGATGAAGCCAATCCGACGGTACAAAGATGGCAAATCCGAGCACTACTGGTCGTTGGATATCATCCACCAGATTCTGCCACATGTATAATCTAGAAGACTCCATCGTTGAACTTAATTCATGACTAACTTTGCCAGAACTAAGCTTAGGCAAAGTTATTAGTTCTTCAAAATGAGAGCCACAAGTTGGCAAGCCTAAGGGAATCTTGCCACATTTTTTGTGTGTATGTCATGTGGGGCCTTGGTGTGGGTTGCCTAAGGTGTGGCTTGAACCAAACACTCACCTAAGTTAATCAAACTTGCCTAACCTTACATTCCACCAGATTTTGCCACGTGTTAGAATCCAGAAAACTCCACATGTAGAAGCATAATGCACAAACCACCAGAATCTCATGCGTGCAAAGCACGTGTACCTTACTAGTACTAGTTGGTAGTAGTAAGAAAAAAATTCTAGTTTTGGCATGAGCTCGTACTGCGGGAGCACCACAAGGCCTGCCGCAGGAGTTACATCTCCCTCTTGGGGCCCACGGGACCGAACTTCAGTGGCTTAGTGCCCGGCCTATGAGTCAATTACATGCGGACCTTAAATGCGGCTGGCCCACATGTCATTCTCATGGTGGTGGCGTGGTTCGTGACTCACTCGTTCGAGATGAACCGGCTAGTGGTGGCGTGGCCGTGGCGAGGGTGCCACAGCTAGGCGTCAGGGCATTACGAGGCGTAGATGGCCACACCGGCGGGTACTACCTGTAGTACATAAGTACTCCAGCTGAGGATTGATCCCCGGGACGAAATGTGTCACAGCCGCTGGATGAAAATTCGATGGTGCAGGATTACGGATCGGAGCACAGCAGTGGAGCAGGCAAACCGCATCCAATCGGGTGTGTCTGTGGTAGAAAGTTGATGGTCGCCGGAGTTCAGTTGGCCCGCATGTCATGCACACAAAGGTAGAGGAGCGGTGGGGCCGAGAGGGATGAGGGGCACGAACAATCCTACCATTCTGTCACTGACATGTGGGACCCATAAGCGTGGGTCCCACCTGTCAGCGAAGGAAAGGCAGGGCAAGGCAGTGATAGCCACGTCAGAGGATCCATTTCCACGTCGGGAGACGTCGTGCCGTGGGTTGGAGCAGCGTCGTGGGAATCGCGTGTGGGTGTGGCAGTGGTAGAAACAAGAAACGTGATGGTCGCCGTGGTTCAACTTCCATGCACAAGCTGTCGTGTCTGCAGACACATGTATATCAAAACTAGAGTGTTTATATTTCAAGTACGTGAACAAGTATTATTCTACTAGTTTGGATCCATTACAACGCACGGGCCAGCACATTGGTAGTAGTAGTGTCCATCTCTATCTCTAGAGGCCTTCCCTCGTTCATCCTTTTCTCTCACAAGATAAACTACTCATACAAATGCATCTTGATGTTCCATGGAGCATACGAGGATGTTTCCTTGGGGGTCTCTCGGTAGCGGCGTGGCGTAGTTGCTAGTTGGCGCCCTTGAGATGCCGACGTTGAGGGGCACTCGGATTTCCTCCGATGAGCAGGTAAGATGAATTTGATCACGTAGTAAATGCATTCTAAAGACTACTTCTGTGTCCATTTCCTAATTCTCCCCTTGCCCACTATTTCACAGGCTAGGCTCGGTGCGAGTGGAGATTGGCTTGCATATGTACGGGAGGGTACCAACATCAATTTTCACAACATTTACAACGGTGACACCGTTCCCGTAGAACCTTTGTCCAACATTGGGATCAGCGATGCAACGGGCCACCGCATGAATTGGTACGATGGAACCACGGTGAGATTGAATAAGATAGCACGAACCTTGCACATGGCGGTCAAAGGCGGACCATGATGTTTGCGACCGATTTGTTGCCGTACGAGTAGGAAGACGTTGTGCTCCTTTCTAACCGCATCTTCGCGGTGACAAACCAGGGGACTTATTTTGTATGGGACACATCCTACAATATACTCCCTCTCTCCCTGTTTATTTGTTTTGAATCTTTTCATTTTATAAGTTTCAAATTCAAATTTAGAGCTCCCCATCACATGTTGAGATTACAATGTCCATTAAATCGTTGCGTGCATGTATAGTAAAGAAACAAATCTCTAGTTTGGCACGAGTTTGTGCTGCAAGGAGCACCACAAGCCTGGCCTTGAGGAGTTACATTTCCCTCTCGGGGTCGTCGGGATGAGCTTGTATTACTACACCTACCTTTGAGTCAATAACATGTGGACTGATAGGTGACTGGTCCACATGTAATGCTCCCAAGGCGGAGGGGCAGTGGGGCCAAGAGGGGTGAGCCGCAGGTCAGGGGACGTGTGGTTTCATGGGTTCGAGCGGCGTCGTGGGAATCGCGGGTGGCTGTGGTAGAAGCTTGATGCTCGCCGCATTTTAGGTGGCCCACATGTCATGCACACAAAGGCAGAGGGGCAGTGCGACCGAGAGGGGTGAGGCGCACGTCAGGGGGCTTGGTGCCGTGGGTTGGAGAGGCGTCGTGGGAATCACAAGATGAAACGTGATGGTCGCCATAGTTGAACTTCCATGGACAAGCTGTCATGTCTATGGACACATGCACTGCATACCGATCATTGGAAGGAGTAGCAGAGAAAGCTATATATGCGGATAAATAGTTCCTTATAGTCAAGCGGACCCACGCTACTACTCTGTTCGAAAGACATGCACACCATCGAAATAGTCCATCTATATTAATATACACCGAGAGGGAATAAATTTTTTTTACAAGAGAGGAAATAGTTCATCCATCCGTAATGCCCTCTAGCTGGTGCAGTGTTTTCTTCTTATTCTTCTTATTGTTGTTGTTGTTCTCATTCTCTGTGGAAGACGGCTTCGCAACAAGCTCTTTGGACCTTGCAGCTATCTCGAAACTCACACGGGCATCGAGGGCAGCATATTTTATCCGCTCGTACATCAAGGGATAATTCTCCCATCCAGACGACCTTAATGCCACCATCTCGTCACCCTTCTGAAGATTTGTACTGAGCACAAAATTTGCTACGTCAAATAGGGATGGTGTCTGTTTAGCACAATCTTCTACATGAATTTTGGTTCTAGTTTGTAGGTCAGCGATGCTTTCCAAATCAAGGTTGTATGGCTCCAGCTTCTGTTTGTCCCCTTTGATGGCTGCCCCACATAAGTATACGTCCTCCCGAGACAAGAAATCATGAAGCTCACCTGGTATGGAGGGCGAGTGTATGATGTGGTACACCAAAACATCATCTTGAGGCACACCGAAGAAGGGCGGCTACTTGGATCTTCGAGGCACGCTCTGTGTACTCTGCGTCGAGACCGATGACCCTCGTCTCTACCTTTTTGAGGGAGTTGGATACATTGTTGATCCACTGCCGAACAACCCTTGGGTGGACGGTGACGGTGGCAACTATGCGCATCGATCCTTCGACGAGGACATGTTGGACGCTAAAAACCTGCACCCGATCTCTTTCGCCATTTGCAACCGCTAGAACGGAAGGCTATGGTTTGGAGAATTAGGATTAGATGGCTAGTCTAACTAAAGTAGTAGATGATTATTTAAAGAGGTTAAAACAATGTGAACGCAGTTGGGTTTGGATGCAAATGAAGACGAAGGGGAGGTGAAGAAGCCGAGGGAATCTGTTCCCGATGGAGAAGTAAATGGGAGAAGTGGCATGCAGGCAGTTGATTAGACGGCTAGGTGATACGTCTCCAACGTATCTATAATTTTTGA
Source organism: Aegilops speltoides (assembly GCA_021437245.1). Lineage (NCBI taxonomy): Eukaryota > Viridiplantae > Streptophyta > Magnoliopsida > Poales > Poaceae > Aegilops > Aegilops speltoides. The sequence goes on from CM038142.1 coordinate 62,451,766, forward strand.
TTGCTCCATGCTACTTTATCTATTGTTTTAGGCAATATTGGGCTTTATTATCCATTTTTATATTGTTTTTGGGACTAACCTATTAACCGGAGGCCCAACCCAGATTTGTTGTTTTATGCCTATTTCAGTGTTTCGAGGAAAAGGAATATCAGACGGAGTCAAAACGGAACGAAATCAACTGGAGAAGTTAATTTTGGAAGGAAACCAACCTGATGGGCTTGGAGTGCACGCCAGGGGAGTCCCGGGCTGCCCACGAGGGTGGAGGGCGGCCCCCTGGGCATGCCCCCAACCTCGTGAGCAACTCGGAGGTCCACCAACGTACCCCCTGCACCCATATATACCTACGTACCCTAAAACTTCCAGAACAGAAGATAGACCGGGAGTTCTGCCGCCGCAAACCTCTGTAGCCACCAAAAACCAATCGGGACGCTGTTCCGGCAGCCTGCCGGAGGGGGATCCCATCACCGGTGGCCATCTTCATCATCTCGGCGCTATCCATGATGAGGAGGGAGTAGTTCACCCTCGGGGCTGAGGGTATGTACCAGTAGCTATGTGTTTGATCTCTCTCTCTCTCTCTCTCTCTCTCTCTCTCTCTCTCTCTCTCTCTCGTTCTCTCTCGTGTTCCTCTATGGAACGATCTTGATGTATCCTGAGCTTTGCTATTGTAGTTGGATCTTATGATGTTTCTCCCCCGGCCCTCTACTCTCTTGTGATGAATTGAGTTTCCCCTTTGAAGCTATCTTATCGGATTGAGTCCTTTATGAGAACACTTGATGTATGTCTTGCCGTGATTATCTGTGGTGACAATGGGATATCATGTGCCACTTAATTTATGTTTTGGTGATCAACTTGCGGGTTTCGTGACATTGGGAACCTATGCATAGGGGTTGGCACACGTTCTTGACTCTCCGGTAGAAACTTTGGGGCACTCTTTGAAGTAATTTTATGTTGGTTGGATGAATCTGAGATTGTGTGATGCATATCGTATAATCATGCCCACGGATACTTGAGGTGACAATGGAGTATCTAGGTGACATTAGGGTTTTGGTTGATTTGTGTCTTAAGGTGTTATTCTAGTACGGACTCTTTTATAGATTGATCTGAAAGAATAAATTTGAGGTGGTTTCGTACCCTACCATAATCTCTACATTTGTTCTCCGCTACTAGTGGCTTCGGAGTGACTCTTTGTTGCATGTTGAGGGCTTGCTTTATGATCTATCTATGTTATTATTGTTGAGAGAACTTGCACTAGTGAAAGTATGAACCCTAGGCCTTGTTTCCTATCATTGCAATACCGTTTACGCTCACTTTTACTACTTGTTACCTTGCTGTTTTTATTATTTCAGATTACAAAAACCTTTATCTACTATCCTTATTGCACTTTTATCACCATCTCTTCGCCGAACTAGTGCACCTATACAATTTACCATTGTATTGGGTGTGTTGGGGACACAAGAGACTTTTTGTTATTTGGTTGCAGGGTTGTTTGAGAGAGACCATCTTCATCCTACGCCTCCTACGGATTGCTAAACCTTAGGTCATCGACTTGAGGGAAATTTGCTACTGTCCTACAAACCTGTGCACTTGCAGGCCCAACAACGTCTACAAGAAGAAGGTTGTGTAGTAGACATCACTATGTAGACTAAACAAAAAGGCTATGCGGGTAGACTGAGGAGTCGTACCTGTTCGTGTACGTGCCCATCCTTCCTAATAGGTAGGACCTATGCAAACAGATAAACAAATGGGTCATAGCTTTTTTTTGAGCGCGTGAGTGGGAGACACAACATTCTCTGGTTAAGGAATACTCCCTCTGTTTAGGTGAGTATAAGTCACCTAATGAAAATCAGGTTTTCCCAAAACCTTTAGGCGTGGAGCACTAACTTCCTGCTCGATCCCCTCCCAGCCTCGTTAGCTAGCGTTCTCTTCCTCTGCTGCCACGTTCTACCTTTCCATTTTTCCTCTTCTCAAGTGTGGAACGATCGCATGCCATCCTTGATGCACTGCGACCCTTTGCATGCACCGCGGCGGGCGTTGATTGGGCATGCTGCGAGAATTTGGTTACGCTGCAATATGGATGATACGAGCGATGAAGTGAACAGGCATGCTAGCACGGAGACCTATTTCCGCTATACAATCTTTGAATCTTGATGTAGTAGTAGTAGTAGTAGTAGTAGTAGTAGTAGTAGTAGTAGTAGTAGTAGTAGTAGTAGTAGTAGTAGTAGTAGTAGTAGTAGTAGTAGTAGTAGTACAACTGTGGTACACTTGATGGTCAAAATACTATTCATCCGGTCCTCACAGTGAAGTGACAACACCCTGCGCCTGACACTAGTCCAGGCGAGGTGGCGTGTTCGGGTTACCAAAGTCAGCCTCACCCTGTGCACTATGCAGTCTGTCACTGCTGCTGTATAGCACATTGGCGCCTCTCCTCATCTCCCTCTCCGCTCCCATAGCACCACTCCATCTCCATCTCCTTCTCCGTCTCCGTCTCCATCTCACTGTGCCCCCATGTACCGTCGCCTCACTCGCCTCCCCTAGTACCACTATTCCCTCGCTAGCCGCTCCAGCACCCACATCCTTCTCCCCCGTAAAGCAAGTCCCCTTCCAAACTCCACCATGGCCGAACGCGAACCACGCAGCATCCATATGAGCCGCGATTGGAGCAATCTCCCCAGTGACATCCTCGACCTCTGTTGTTCGTGTATGGATATGTTGACCGCCCTGCGGCTAGTTGCATGCTCGAGGGACATGCACACAGCCATCATCGAAGCGAGGCCTAAGCTTTTCAAGACACCCTGCTTGCTGCTATCTGGTCTTGTGAGATTGGCTCACCATGATACGGAGGCGTGCATGATGCCCCTCGACTTCAATCCGATCTCCATTAGCTGAAACTTCTTTGCAGGTATGTAGTGTGTCGCCGTACATCATTTCCCTCGACACCGATCCGATCACCATCGCCCGAAACTTCTTGGAAGGTATGTACTGGGTCGGCATGAACTCCCACTGGATGGCTGCCTTCAGAGAAGAGGGTAAAAAGTTGGTGCTCGTGAACTTCCAGACCTCCCATGAGATTATCCTTCCTCCGTTTGATTATATAGAGTATTACCATCGCGGTCCAAGTCATCTAGATTACTACGTCAGTTGGACGGACCTTGTTTTGCAGAAGATTGTAATCTGCCAAGTGCCCACACGACATGCAAATTACGCAGACTTCAAGCTAATTGCCTTGTTTGACCGCGGACTCGCCTATCTTTACGCCGGTGCTTTCTATAGCTGGAGACAACTCGGCTCGTAGTGGATCATCGTCAAAGCTGATGCACACTTCTGTGATGCTATTGAACACAATGGCATCATCTACGCGATCGACAAAGGAGATGGCACCACGTATTGCTGGGATGGCGCGTGTAAGTTGTTTCTGTCTCATCTTAATGATGATGCCATGACACTGTTTGAACTTTTTGTGATGATTGGCATATCCCTGTTTGAGCAGAATTTGAGTAGAACTATGGCAATATATTAGAGATGCCATAAATCAGCTATATTTGGAATGAGTTAATTCATGCGATTGTGACCATGTCATTACAGCCAATTTGTACCCTGAATAATCAAACGGTTAGGAATATATGGATATTATCCTTATTTTACAGTAATCTTTATACTACTACTAAATATGAGTGTGTATCAATGGCCATGTTAGTTTCCTCATTTTCATGATGTAGAAACATGCACCACACTATTGGTTTCATCTAACCATACATTAGGGAAGTAAATGTGCATATGGAGAACTCTATACTTGGAAGTAGTGAAATCCTGCAATGCTTACCATGTGTACATACCTATATTCGCCCTTCAGCAATCAATGGCTAGAATAATATCCTCACAAAATTTTTGCCCACAGGACACGAGTATATAACAATGCATGGTTTGTTAGTTACCTTGAAGAATTCGTTTGTGAGGACAGAACATGATTACATAACATGCATGACATGGTAGTTTCCTGTGAAGAATCGATTGCGAGATAACATGAGTATAACCATGCATGGCACTTCTATATTTTCGAACCCAGTATACATTTCCCTGTATTTTCCTCCCAGTTCCAACAGGGACATATCAATGCTATTTCTTGCATTATCCTACGCATACTCTGAACAATGTTGATCTTACATTAACAATGCCTGTCCTTTTTGATATGATGGAGTGTCCCTACAGTTACTGCCCTTTGTAATCACACCACCTTTGCCAAAAACAGGGAAGCACAACTGGTTCCTCGCTCGATCAGACAACGGCAAAAGACTGATGATCATTCGGTCACATGAGCCGGAAAAGTTATATTGCAAAAACCCCACTATATACAAGCACCGTGTAATACGTGAGTATCCGGACAGTGGCTGTAATGTTTATGAGCAGGATACCAGCTTGTTGGAGCCTTTAGGATTTTTTAGTTGGAGGAGGGTAAACAGCCTTGGTTCACACTCTCTGTTTCTCGGACTTAGTTATCCGATTAACCAGGAGATCACCGTTGGCAAGGACCTTGATGGTAGAGAGGCTCTGTTTGCTATGGAAAACTATGTCTACACGGCGAGCCCTAGGAGTTCGGGAGCAAACTCCCCTGATTATCAACGATACAGCCTGCAGCCAAAAGAAGGTGAGAATGACAAAGGCATCCGGATTAACTTTGATCCTTGGATGTCTCAATTCTGACGAGCGATGATGTGGTTCAAGCCTTGAGTTGATAGGTAATTGGGCTGTTGCATCGAAGGGTGGAATCTTGGTGTCTCCGGATCCTTTGATCATTGAAGCGGGGCTGCAAATTATGATGGTCTTGGATCATCTCTTGAATGACTTTGTTGTCTTTGCTGCTGGTTACGGATGTGTAGTTCTTTCTTTTGTTATGCATATTCCTTGTCATTTGGCCATCCTCGTCTATGTCACTCTTTCTATGTAATAGTTGTACATTTAGAATGTCATTCTCAAATACGTATCACGAGTCGGCGCTTCTGAGATGGGTGCGTTTTGGTGGTGTAGCAAGACTTCTTATGAACTATCATGTCTTCTGTTTATGTCGTGATAGTCACTAGTCGGTGTTTGAATGTTGCATATATCGTTGTTTGAACTGTTTATTGTCTCGAACTCTTGGTGGGCTAAATGAGGCATCACCATTCTCCGGTGTTGAGTATATCTCCTTTTTCAAGTTATATAATTTGAGCTCACTTGTCTTTTCGATGATGTACACTTGTTTGGGCGGTGAGGTGTCGTTGAATATGGGCGAGTAGTAGCAAATGCCAAGCAGGTCAATTATGACTCTCGGGATGGGCTCTCAAAGATCACGAAAAAAAGGCGGTGTCGGTTTCAAAACCGGCGGATCTCGAGTAGGGGTCCCGAACTATGCGTCTAGGCGGATGGTAACAGGAGACAAGGGACACGATGTTTTCACCGAGTTCGGGCCCTCTCGATGGAGGTAAAACCCTACTCTGCTTGATTGATATTGATGATATGGGTAGTACAAGTGGATCTACCACGAGATCAAGGAGGCTAAACCCTAGAAGCTAGCCTATGGTATGATTGTTGTTAGTCCTATGGACTAAAACCCTCCGGTTTATATAGGCACCGGAGAGGGCTAGGGTTACAGTCGATTACAATGGTAGGAGATCTACATATCCGTATTGCCAAGCTTGCCTTCCACGCCAAGGAAAGTCCCATCCGGACACGGGACGAAGTCTTCAATCTTGTATCTTCATAGTCTTGGAGTCCGGCCAATGATGATAATTTGAGTATCCGGACACCCCCTAGACCAGGACTCCCTCAGTAGCCCCTGAACCAGGCTTCAATGACGACGAGTCCGGCGCGCATATTGTCTTCGGCATTGCAAGGCGGGTTCCTCCTCCGGATAATTCATAGAAGATTGTGAACACCAGGATAGTGTCCGGCTCTGCAAAATAATTTCCACATACCTCCGTAGAGAGAATGATATTTACACAAGTTCAATCTACTGACGTATTTCGTGGCGTGACGTCACACCACGGCCAAGCCTTTACTCGAATCATTTTCATTATTCCACCTTAGCGCATTTAGCGAAGCAGTTTCCTTGGCACATCTTGTCGAAGCAGAGATCGTGTCCCCTTATTCCGGGATTCTCATCAATACAGACGTGGGATACCCAACCGCGCCCGTTGCCACGCCCCCTCCATCGAAGGCGAATTCCAAACGGTCACAGCGACGGCTCTTGGTATTCCACCCCTTTATAATGAGACCAAGGCATGTCCCTTTCCTTCGATCCTTAATCGAATCCGCCCCTTGCCCCGAGTTCCAACACCCAAGGCTCCAGATTCGGGCGCTTCGGACCTTCGACAATGTCCGGCTCCGACCTACAAGGCCGGTGGATGCCCTCCTCCATCACGGAAGAGGACGTGCTGAAGCTAAGAGACGCCAGGTATCTAACCTACGAGATTTCGCATAGGCTGACCGCCCAAGGGCAAGGAATTCCCACCCCCGAGCCTGGCAAGAGCGTGGTGTTCATGTCTCACTTCCGTCGGGGTTTAGGCTTCCCGATGGATCCCTTCGTGAGAGGGCTCATGTTTTACTATGGGCTGGAATTCCATGACTTGCCTCCGGAGTCCATCCTCCACATCTCATCGTTCATTGTTGTCTACGAAGCCTTCCTCCGCACTACCCCTCACTTCAGATTATGGCTCAAGACCTTCGACGTGGAGCCAAAGATGATCGAGGCGGACGAGCAGATCTTGGAGGCGATTATAGACAAGAGGGCCGATGCTCCATGGCCGAGGCTCTTTTCAAGAGGAGCTTGGTTTGTGGGAGCGGGTGGTTCTACATCACCGCTCCCGGGGCACCGAGCAGGTGGCGCCACCCGCCTTCGCTCGGGCCCTCCACAGCGGTTGGCGTCATGGGTCGACAAAGGGCTTGGCTGGGGCCGTCCAGGGCGTGCCACTTTTGCGGGCCGCATTCGAGACCTCCAAGAAAGGGAGATCAATCGATCGTGAGTGGCGCGAGTTATCTTGTCTGGCGTATACGCCTGCAAACGTCGCCCCCTCCGCTTTGTGGGAATTCAATCCGGAGGGACCGCGAGCTCTTCAACACTTCATCGATGCGACACCGTGGAGATGTATAAACTGTTCTTCGGATCACAAGAGATGTGTCCGGACTTGACCGAGGACGCCGGCCTAAAGCTGCAATCGCCCGGATACTCAAGTAAGTAGTCCTGTGTCCGGACATACCGTCCGTTTATTTATCATAGATTTGCCTTTTAACCAGCTATCCCTTGAGCAGGGTGGATAAGCGAAAGCAAAACTGATCGGTGTCGGCCCCCCTCCACGAGTCCATGCGGATCCGTGTTAGTCAAGATCTTTGGAGGTTGCGCCTTGAGAGAAGCGAAGGGGAAAACAGAAAAACTACCGCCTCTGCTAAGGAGGCTCTCAAGAAAGGGGGATCGAGAATCCCTCCCTCCGAGGAGAAAGAGGACCGCTTAGAAGATTGGAGCCAAGGCCTCAAAGTGGGGGAAGAAATCTTCACCGAAGGGTCCTGCGCCAGGAGAAGCCCCGGCCGCACTATTTCCCCAAGGGAATCAGCCCTCCAGCGAGACGTAAGTAGAAAAAGGGGAGTTTTGTAATAAGGGACATCCTGTTTTATTTACGAGGATAACGAAGTTCTTACCTTGTAGTTCGGATCTCGGCCCTTCTCGTGAGCTCATCTTGAGGATCTTCGTCCGGAGATGATGGAAGCGAGACGCCTCCATCTGCCGCACCATCGGTAGGCGGACAACCACGAGGTGTCGGCGGAGGTCTCCCAGTCCGTGGGGCGGAAAGTTCGGCACCAAGCGGTGTCTGGCGGAGGAGCTGAAAGATCTGCTCGAGGCGTCTATCTCGGAGATCACCATACATTAATGAGTATGGTGATTGAAAGGATTTCATCCGCTGAGGCGGGTTGCATGAGGCCGTCCAAGTTCTTGGCGGGGTTTGAGAGTGCGTAAAATGTCATACCTTTTGACAGTTTGCACATAGAGTCGCCTGTATAGATAGTAGCCCACGAGACTCGATACGTTGTTAGAAGTGACGGTGTGCCGAGGATCATAATCTTAGTGTTAAGATGTCACCGTTCCTATTCAGGGGGCGGAGCATTCGGTGTGACGGATGATAGAGTTATGGCTGAAGCGGCAAGCGGGCGTTGCGGATCACGAACATTCTTGCTGGTCGATAGCGACTTGACGAGTCACAAGGTATGTGGCTTCTCCGTGAACACTGGTAAGGGAGCTTGGCCCATGCCTTACTACATGTATGCTTAATGCGAGATGGTGCCGCTGCTATGGAGGACCTTCGTGCGAGCTTGCCGAGCCAAGGAGCAAGCCAAAAAATATCTGACGCCTTGAAGGCGGCCAAAAACAAAAGCCAAACAGGCTGCTCACGGCGAAGCGAGGAGGAAATGGCCGAAATGGCCGTGAAGCTGAAGGATGCTACCGACCGCTGTGAGTTTCTTGAAAGAGAACGCCGAGCGGAGCGAGAGGACCTGAAAAAGGCCACTGCCGAAGCCAAGGATGCCCTCTCCGCAATGAGGGCTATAAAGGAGGAGCTGCGTCAGGCCGGGGATATTGCGGCTGGAAAGGCCTTTCTGCTGCGTAGGAAGTTCACGGACCCGAAATATGCTCAATTGGGCCAGTTGTGGGGTGCGGAGGATGCTTATCTGAATTTTGCGGCGAGTGCGGCGGACGCAGTCGTGCATTTCCGAAGCCAAAAGGATCACGGGATGGAAGAGCTTTTTTGGTCTCAATTCCATAGTCCGGAGCGTCCACTTCCGTTAACCGATCGGTTGGCCGAGTGGGCTGAGCTGAACAGGTTGTCCGGACTTGCCATGAAGGATGTCGTGTCTCATCGTGGCGGATAGGCTAAGCCAAAGTTATTTTGGCTTGGTGCAGCGATTCCTTGATGCGGTGCCGCATATCAAAGCGATGAAGCGGTCGGCATGCATAGAGGTGCCGGATGGCTCTCGCCGTGTCAAAACATCTTGGCGAATGGATGCCAGCGTTGCATCCGGGTTTGAACGAAGCGATTGCCGCCGAACACTATTTTGAGAAGTCACAGCGAGCGCTTCGTTTAATAGAGTCACAGTGCTCGAAAAACGTTATGTTCAAATGACATGTATGATTTGTAAAACCATATCTATAATATAAGGGCTTTTTATACTTGTGCGTTCAAGTATTGAAATATCTCCCATGCGACCGTTAATGTATATATATATAACCTGAAAGATGGCAGTCTTCGGCTTTAGCCCCCACGCACATGGTGCGGGGGTGTTTTCAAAATGCGCATTTTCACACTTTATCCAACGTCTTGGTCCTGTGAAGGAGGTGATAGCGTAGCAAACTAGGCAACCGGACTATAATGCTTTATCACTTTCACTTAGCCATAGGAGTTCGATGGTGGGGCTACTATATAGCCCCTATGGGCACCGTGCTCTCCGAACTCGGGGCGTGTGTGTGCCTGACCGGGAAACGGTCCTTCATCATAGCGGAGGAATTGTAAACATTCTTGTAGTCGATCGAGTGGTTGACCAGTCTCTCGCTATATCATGATAGTCAGCTTTCGGCTTTCTCTACTGAGGCGCTCACCCAGCCGAATCGGGGCTGTCGCGATAGTTCTCCACAGTGCCGTGTTAGGCGATAGAGCGGAGCGTAAGGCAGCAAAAGGCGAGGCGGGCAAACCCAACATTTGAGCAAAGACATGATTGGAGCTGATGCATATAAGGCCTAACTCGAGGCGCGAACACTCCCTAAGGTATTTGGTCTTTATGATAGCAGGCGAGAACAATGCCCTAAGCCCTAGTGTCAGTGCAGCGAAAACTTCGGCGTGTCCGATGCCAAAATGCCACCTCCTCCTCGGTTATGGTAAGAAACGGGGATGTGTATCAACAAGTGGCAGTAAAAAGGTTTACTGCAGGGTCTTAATCTGAAAAGAATCCTTATAGCGGGTCCCTGCTGCGTCTGCTTTGTGTCTCTGTTGTCTTTGTATCTGGGCGGGTGTGGGGCGTTGTTCATCTGTAAAAGAAAGAACTTAGTTTTGAAAAAGAGCGTCATGAAAAATGTATTTAAAACAGAGCATGATTTGAAAAATGAATAAAATTGAGCTTTATTGGCTCTCATTATTCATCGTGCAGCCCTTGTAAAAGTGCGTGGCTAATAAGCCCTTGTTTATTTATACGGACTCGTCTAACTGTGTATGCGGGTGCGAATGACCTATTTTAGGAGCTTTGATTAGCAAAGCGGATTAGTGTGTGGCTGTCAAGGCGGTCTCACGTTCTTCATGATCGAGAACACTTTCGAAGTTACCTTTTAATGAGATGATACCGCATGGACCGGGCATTTTAAGTGTAAGAGACGCGTAATGTGGTATTGCGTTAAAGCGGGCGAAAGCTTCGCGTCCCAATAGTGCCTGATGGCTACTTTTAAATGGGGCGATATGGAAGATTAGCTTTTCGCGACGGAAGTTGTCGGATGAACTGAACACGACTTCTAGTAGTAAGGAGCCCGTACAATTGGCATAAGGGCCTGGCGTTACTCCTTTAAAGGAAGTGTTGCTATGGCGAATTTTGGTAGGGTCTATCCCTATTCTGCGGATTGTGTCCTGGCATAGCAGGTTTATATCGCTGCCGCCATCCATTAGGACTTCTGTAAATTGTAGTCCGTCGATTATAGGATCCAATATCAAAGCAGTCCATCCTGCGTTTCGAATACCTCTGGAGTAATCCTGATAGTCGAAAGTAATTGGTTTTGACATCTAGTTTCGGGACTCCGCTGGGGTGGACCATGCGGCGCGTACTTTAGTAGGTGCCACCCTATTTTTCCTTGTTATCACTTGAAGTGAATTCCTTTGTTTTGACTTCTTGTGGGAAGTTCTTTTGTTTTCGGCGCTTTCTGCTTGTGGGGTTCGTCATCGTCCTCGCTTGGTGTGTGTCGAGCCCCTTATGTTAGGCGTTAAGTCGGCGGACTGCTTGAAGACCCAACAATCTCTGTGGGTATGGTTTGCGAGCTTCCGAAGTCTTGTGGATTTGACATATCCTGTCCAAGATTTTGTTTAGGTTAGATAGCTCGTCCTTTGTTGTCCTTAAGAGGCGGTGTTTTGTTGTTGACGAGAGCTTTTGAACCGGCGTTGACCGCCGCATTTTTTGGGCCATTTTCCTTAGTCTGGCTGGTCTTTTCTGCGTCGTGGTTTCCCATTTCCATCCTGACCTCGGATGTACTCGGGTTCTTTGGTCTTTGCATCTTGCCAGCCAGCTATCTTCTCCCATAAAAGCAGGTCATGAGGCTTGTTAGTGCGGCCATTCTCCTTGGCTTTTCTGGCGAGGTGTCTGGCGAAACCATTAGTCTCGGACATTATGTTTGAAGGCTGCTAAGGCTTGACATCCGAGACGATCGACTATTTGGTTCTTTTGGTAAGGAACCTGTTCGAAATTCTTGGGCTGACTCTCGGGCTGTTGAGTTATGTGACTTAAATCGTGCATCGGGAGGGGACATAAGTCCCCTGAAAATTTGCCCGAAACGCATCCTCGAGCTCTTCCCAACTTCCAATGGTATTTTCTGGGAGGATTTTGAGCCAATGCTGAGCTAGCCCTTTGAGCTTGAGGGGTAGGTATTTTATGGCATTTAGATCATCTCCTCTAGCCATATGTATGTGTAGGATGTAATCCTCAATCCAGACTCTGGGGTCTGTTGTTCCGTTGTATGCCTCTATGTTTACGGGCTTGAATCCCGCTAGAAATTCATGATCCAGTACCTCATCGGTGAAACATAGGGGGTGTGCAGCGCTTTGTATTAGCTGTGTACCGTTATTTTGAACACTCGGCGTGTTGTGTTGCTCCTGGAGCCTTCTTTCTTAGCCCATAGATGGACTGGCCGGGCCATCCTTTTTGCGAGATCCTTATGTGGATCATGTGCGGCTTGTGTCTTGGCGCCGCTTGCCGCTCTTTGCTTGTCATGTGGTCGTCTATCCGACCAGGCGGCCTCTTTGTTTTTTGACTATGGGGGCTCTACGGCCTCCTCGTCAAATTCGGGCAACAGCTTGCCCTTCGGGTAGCTTTTTGTTTGGTGACTATCGCTGTATTTATCTGCGGTCTTGAGTACTTTGCTCCTTCTCATTACGAAATCGTCTTCCGCTGTTTTGAGCTTCATACCTTCTTCAAACTTCTTGCGATGGCGGCGAGCCTTTTGTGGAGGTTCTTATGCTCGGTGATGTGTCGGCGTGAGATCATCTAGATTGTTGTTTCGCGGGGATGGGTTGCTCGTCCAATTCATCTGTTGAGACGGTTGCTTGTTGGCATGTTAAATGCGTCCTTTGGTTACGCCCTGCTCTGGCTGGAGTGCGTATGGGTGCTATTGTTGTCGAGGCGGGACTTGAGTGGCGCTTGTGTCGCCGTTTGGCTATTTTTGGGGAATTATCGCCGCGCGTCCGTTGTTCCTCGTTATCGCTTCCTTTCGGTGTATCTACCATGTATACATCGTGTGTTGAGGTGGCTTTCCAGTGCCCTGTGGGCGCTGGTTCTTGGTCGTCTCCGGCATCGTCGTCTATGCCGTCGAAGTCGAAGTTTAGCATGTCGGTTAAGTCGTCGACAGTGGCTACGAAGTGGGTGGTGGGTGGGCTTTGAATTTATTCGTCGTCCGCATCCCAACCGTCCTGACCGTGGTCCGGCCAGGGCTCTCCTGATAGCGAGAGATACTTTAGAGGATTCAAGATATCACCAAAAGACGAATGCTGAAAGATGTCCGCAGCGGTGAACTCCATGATCGGCGCCCAATCGGATTCGATTGGTAAGGACGCGGGAGGTTTGGAATCGGCGAGAATCCGACACCTCGGTCACAAGCTTCACAAGGGACAGGGTCGGTATTGGCTCCATCGCCGTGGGGGTAGCAGCCCCGTGGCGTCTATCCACCATCCTTGATCGTGAAATCGGCTCGAGTAAGGGTCGGGCGGACTCTTGTCTTGACCTCAAAGGCCTTTGTCGATGCGAGCTAAGTCATGCTTTCGTCGCGACGGTCTGGCGGCCTTCGGTGTGGCTCGAATCCGTCGAAGATCAAGTCTCCGCGGATGTCGGCCATATAGTTTAAGCTTCCAAATCTGACCTAGTGGCCAGGGGCGTAGCTTTCGATCTACTCCAGGTGGCCAAACGAATTGGCCCGCAGTGCGAAGCCGCCAAATACAAAGATCTGTCCGGGGAGAAAAGTCTCACCCTGGACCGCGTCGTTGTTGATGATCGAAGGAGCCATCGGGCCTATGGGCGACGACATAGAGGAACTCTCAATGAAAGCACCAATGTCGGTGTCGAAACCGGCGAATCTCGGGTTGGGGGTCCCGAACTGTGCGTCTAGGCAGATGGTAATAGGAGACAAGGGACACGATGTTTTTACCCAGGTTCGGGTCCTCTCGATGGAGGTAAAACCCTACTCCTGCTTGATTGATATTGATGATATGGGTAGTACAAGAGTGGATCTACCACGAGAACAAGGAGGCTAAACCCTAGAAGCTAGCCTATGGTATGATTGTTGTTCGTCCTATGGACTAAAACCCTCCGGTTTATATAGGCACCGGAGAGGGCTAGGGTTACACAAAGTCGGTTACAATGGTAGGAGATCTACATATCCGTGTTGCCAAGCTTGCCTTCCATGCCAAGGAAAGTCCCATCCGGACACGGGACGAAGTCTTCAATCTTGTATCTTCATAGTCTTGGAGTCCGGCCAATGATGATAATTCGGCTATCCGGACACCCCCTGGTCCAGGACTCCCTCAGCCGGGCTCTCCAAAAAAGAAAGAATAAGGACTCTTAGGCCAACGTGTGGGCGCCACCGGTGTTTCCATGCGCTTGCGCGCCGAGAGCATATTGGCGCGTGCTTGAAATTCATGTTACCTTTTCATCCCCAGTCTCCCGCCCCTCCCCCACCTCTGGAATCTCGATTCCTACTCTAGTTCCCCCAAATCCCCTCCTGCTCCTGTACTCAGCGCTTACCATGTCGCCGGTCAGCGCGGATCTCGAGCGAGATCACGAGGCCGTCCGCCTTTAGTCGCGCGCGTCTTTGTCGCTCAACAGTGGCATGGCGGCGGCAGCGACCAATTTGCGGCAAAGTCTTGATGGTAACCATCAACGGCGACCGGCCTCCGTCTCGCCGACGACCTTGTCAAAGCTCATGGCATTGCGTCGGCATCCAAATAAGTGACTTGCTCGTCGAAGTCATCCGCCACCGGCTAATTTCTTTATCGAGGTTCGGACAACTTTCGACTCTGATCGTGTGTTGAATCTTTCCGGCGTTTGTTCTGCGATGGCGTGGGTGAGCTTTGATCGGTGGCACCGGGATGGGGCTCGGTGCCCTCTAAGCTTGAGTTTTAACAAAGCTTACCTTCCACGGCATGCCTCGGCGTGCTTGGAACAGCGAGTCCATGAGCGGGCTTATCAGCGACCTTGGAGGTGAGCTTGTAAGTATGTTTGTTCCTCGGACAGGCTGGGCTCACAGCGGTTATGGCATGGATGAAGAAGCCGTCCACCATACCAAAGGTGATTGGTGTTGAGATACCGGTGCGAGGAACGGGGTTGTACTATTAAATGCGCCACCAAGGCCGCCGCGGACCACGTTAGGGATGTACCTGTATCGAGTGTTCGTGCATGTCGAAGAAGTGGTCAATCCATCAATCAAAGTCCTGCTGCCGCCGCTGGTACCAGGGTCCGTCGACAACGTCCATTACAAGACTCAACATTAGACTTTCCACGTGTTTCTCGGAACAATGGATGGCACATGGCCTACTCCATCGCACGGCAGAGGCCACTTCTTCTTTGGGAGAAGAGGCAGGGCTGGTTGCCTAGATGTGCTCTAATTTGAGGTAACAATTGAATCTTGTCAGATAGCTAGTACTAGATAAATCCGAGCTATGGGTCTGAAGCACTGATATGCTAGTACATTTGATTGTGACCTGTTCTAATTTTGTACCTGAACTTTTTTTAGAAAGGGTTGTACGTCAACTTAATGTGCTAGCAGAACTTATTGTGTTGTCTGCATGCATTTTCTTTGCACAACATTCAAGATATTTCCCCGTCATTTATAAAGATGATGAACCATTATGTACGACTTCGTTGGTTTCAAAATAGCCCTTCCCATAGCGATCCAGTGCTTCCATCCTGATTTTGCCGCCTGTGTGAAATTTTTGTACGCAAGTTTAGTGTGCTATGATGTTCTATATGATTGTGTCAACTATATAAGTTTTTACTGAGCTTCAGCAATGCATATGGCTGAAAGATGTATTTACGAGCATCGACCGATGGGTCTCTCTCTCTCTATCTCTCTCTCTCTCTCTCACACACACAAACACACACACACGCGCACACACACACAAGTGGGACCCGTTGAATTATTTATTTACTCATGACAGCTTTTAATTAGTTTCCACTGTAATCTAACTTTTTTCTTAAGTTATTAATTGAGCTCAGTTACTTCAAAAAGTTGTACAGAAGCCTTGTTTGGGCCTTTTCGGCGTCGCTGAATGTGGGCTGAGTAACCATGTTAGGTTGTACTGTACTACACATGCCTTTTTTTCAACATCAGCAATGCAACTAGGCGACAGGTTGTACACAATATCCAGATCGACTTGTTATCTACCCATTTGGGCTGCAAAGTTTCCTAGGAGGTATGCATTAGGCTTAACAAGAAAATGGACTTTAAGAAATAATAAATGGGATGTAATTATAATAACTGGGCAATTACTATGCACCAAACACGTAATTAGTTTGAAAAATATATTATTTTTGGAATTTGGAAATTTTAATTTCATTACTTGTTGCACGCGCAATATTTCGTTGGATTTTAACGTAATACACCTTCATTTTGAAATTATATTTAACCTAACTAGAAATTTCAGATAAAAATATTTCGGATCCCATCAAAATGTGGGAATTTTTTTTAATTCTGTTTTGAGCGGTTGTTTGAAATTATTAATCGTTGTCCTAGCTAGAAGTTGGGCTGTACTTTTAACAAACTGTAAATGGGCTGTAGTAAGTTCCATCAGAATTAAAAAATGGGTTGTACATTCTTACAAATCACAAATGGGCTATATTTTCTCTGCCAAATCTGAGCTGTGGGCCTAATAAGTTGACGCGTACCAAGGGCTTTGTCAACTTAGTCAATATAAATGATTCTAGCTGTCGTGATCGTACGATGTCCATCCAACGGCCGTAGTGCTTCTTCAACCTCTGGTCTTCTTGCTCCAGCCGCCCAAAGCAGCACCGGTCGTGTCGCGTGCTCCTATCTCCCATGGTCGGCTGTGATGCCGCAGAGGCCTCACCGCCCCGTACTACTCCCACCGCTGGCCAGGCCATCCCTCTACTCACCCACACCCCCTGTTATTCTGCGGCGACAGCAACCTCACACCGCGGCCGAACCAGTGAACCCTCGTACTCCTCTCCGCGCGGGCTTCTACTACTGCGTCTTCTCCGCCTCTGTGTCGTCCCCTTCCTAGGCCTCGCCATCGTCCAGACCACCACCCTGGTGCTCTCGCCGCGGCGTGGTCAACATGGTCAACGACCGACTTCCATCGGAAAATCTTGTACATGGAGAGGCGACAGTGGGTCGGCGGCCGCAAGGAAGTGCCTCCTTATTACAGCGCAAAATAATTATT
This sequence comes from Aegilops speltoides, assembly GCA_021437245.1. Lineage (NCBI taxonomy): Eukaryota > Viridiplantae > Streptophyta > Magnoliopsida > Poales > Poaceae > Aegilops > Aegilops speltoides. The sequence continues at coordinate 62,468,418 of CM038142.1, forward strand.
CCTCCACGGCGGCGAGGACCCACGGACGGACCACCTTATTTCCGCAACGTTTCCCCACGACTGTTGGGACCCACAGACGGGCCAGCGTATTTGCGAAAAAACCTTTCCCCATTGTCGGCTCGGACCCACGGAAGTGCCTCCTTATTACGTACAAAAAATGAATACTCCCCACCTGGCTGGGACCCACCATGGTGGGAGGCTGACTTAATGGGCCTACTAAGTTGACCGGGGCGGGGCCTTTGTCAACTTTAGTCAATATGAATGATTCTAGCTCCGGTGACCGTCGATGTCCATCCAGCGGTCGTGGTGCTTCTTCAACCTCTGGTCTTCTTCTTTGACCGCCCAAAGCGATGCCGGTCGTGCGCATGCTCCTGCCTCCGTGGTGGCTGTCTTGCCTTGAAAGGCCTCACCGCCCCTACTATTCCCACGGCTGGCGGGCCTGCGGCGGCGGTAACCTCACACGCCCGAACCGGTGAACCCTCGTACTCCTCTCCACGCGGGCTTCCACTGCCGCATCTTCCTCGGCTTTCCGTCGTCCCCTTCCTAGGCCTCGCCATCGTCCACCGCCCTGGTGCTCTTGACACGGCGTGGTCAACGTGGTCAAGGAACGACTTCCATTGGACGTGGAATGTACGTGGAGAGGCGGCAGTGGGTCCTTTGCCGTAGCAAGAAGTGCCTCCTTATTCTGTGAAAATAATGATTCCTCCACATGGCGGTTGGGACTCACCGGACGGGCCCTTTGTATTTCGTGAAAAAATGTTTCCCCTAACTCAGGGACCCTGCTACATCTTCGCATGCAAGGAAGTGCGTTCGGGCAAAAAAACAAAGCGATTAGCCCCACGACATTTGGGACCCACAGCGACACCTTCGCATGCAAGGAAGTGCGTCTGGGCAAAACAATGATTCACCCCCCCTGACTGCTGGGACCCACCAGCTACATCTTCGCCGCAAGGAAGTGCGTCCGGGCAAAAATGATTCGCCCCACATTGCTGGGACCCACCAGCTACATCTTCTGCGCAAGTAAGTGCACGGCGGTCGAGACCCACCTGGTCGAGCGTGCGTGGCGTTGTCATTCTGGTCATGACGTTATGCGTACATATATATTGGTGGATGTAGAGCGCCCACGTGTCATAGTAGGCGCTGCGTAGCATGTACTGCGTCGTCTGTGGCGGTGCAAGAAAAAAAACACGGCCCGCGTCGTACATCTGGGCGGGTCTCGAGCGCTACTCGCGCATATGTACATGGCTGGGTCGGAGCGGAGAAATAAGCGTCGTCGTCATGTTCATGGAGAGCTAACCCGGCTGGGTCGGAACAAAATCGTCGTCGTGTTCGCCGGGAGGCTCGGGCGGAATAAGCGATGGAAGCGAGGCCTAGCGTACCGCTGGCGGAGAAAGCGGCCTTGTGTTCAACCGGCCACGTTGAGCGGGGTCTGTTGATCGGGAGGGTGTGGCATACCGCCAAAAGCGGATGAAAGCGGACCTCCTACGGTCAAAACAGGGTCTGTTGATCGGGAGTGGTGTGGCGTGCCGCAAAAGCGGACGAAAGGACTTGTGTTGGGCCTTCTGGTCGAAAGCAGGGTCTGTTGATTGGGAAGGGTGTGGCGTACCGCAAAATGGACGAACCGGACTTGTGTTGGAGCGCTACGGTCGAAACGGGGGTCCTGTTCATTGTGAGGGGTGTGGCGTTGTCACATCCTAGCTAGTTCATGCATTAGAGTGTTGCATCATGTTTACCTTTCATCAGAAATTTGAAATGGGGAAGACAGAACCCCAGAACCCTCTGAATCCAACTAGGATTTACTAAAATATTTTCAATGAACCTGAAATGCCCTTCTAAAATGTTCATCACATTTGCCTTGGTCCTAAACCAGCATCGGAAGTGATGCATAGATTTCTAAGTCGATCTAAGGTCCTTGGATTAAATCTCTAACTATTTGAATTTGGGCATTTAAATTATATAAAATATTTCAAATGCTCAAATAATCCCAAACTAAAATGTTCCATCTTTGGAAATATTCCATCTAAGGACAGTGCAGTTTGGTGATTTTTGGAGTTGCCTAGGTATTTTAGAAATGCAACAAACCTACAGAATATTAAAAAACAGAAAAAAAGAAAGTCTTACTGGCGCCACCCAGCCCACCCACTGCCGGCCCAGCCCAGCCACCGCTCTGTGAGCTGCTTGACTTGGCGAGCGAGGCGAGGCGTTGCTTTCGGCAGCGAGCACGACATCGTGCCGCGCGGCTGCCCGCCGCTCCCCTCGTCCATTCTTGGCGTGGGATGAACCCTCTCCCTCTCCCGACCCGCGAGACACCGCTCCTCCCCTGGCTCCTCTCTCGCTCTCCCCGGCGTTGCGAGGGCGTCGTAAATCGCCGCCGCTTCGCCACGGCCGCGTCCAACTCCGTCCCGCGCCCTCTCACCGTGTCCGGACGGTTCGTCGTCGGCGGCTATGTCGACTAGCCAAGCCGCACGACGTCGGAGCCCCTGCATCATCCCCGCCGCCGTCGTCTTCAACCTTGGGCCGCCCAGATCACCGTCTTCGTCCCGACCGCACCGAGCCTTCCCCGAGCACGCCAACCTCCCCTGCGGCTTCCCCGTGAGCTGCTGAACCTCCCCATCTTCTCCGTTCTCCTTCTTTTGCAACACAGTGAGCACACGAAGCTCACCGCACGCGCCGCCGCCTGACCACGTCACCAGCGTTGCTCCGGTGACCATTTGGTCACGGGCTTGTGCCCGTCACACCCCTCGCACCGCGTAGAGGCCATAGGTGCTAGCGCCACGCCACCTAGGCCACCGCAGCCCCGCGCACCAGCTGCCCGTAGCTGCTCTCCACGTAGCAAATGAAGCCCTGTCGGCAAAACCCGTATGCGCCGCGCGTCGGCCTCGCCGGCTGCTAAGCGCAGCGAGCTTTGACCGTTGATGGCGGGTTTGACCCACCCGACTTAGTTGACTAGGTGGGGCCCTCTGCTAATTAACCTAGTTTAGGTTTAATCAAAATTAGTTAGTCTAATTAGCTACTAACAAGCGGGACCCACTGGTCAGGTTGACGTGGACGCCCCCGTTGACCCCCTGACGTCACTCGGCCTTTGCTTGATGCAATAACTAATTTACGGATTTATTTTTATTCGGAAATTCCAGAAATTGTTGCAAACTTCTAAAATTCATATAAAATCAACCGTAGCTCCAAATCAAACAAATTATATATGAAAAATGATCAGAAAAATCCAATCTATCCATATGCACTGGTTTCATGCATGTTAGAACATATTAACATTGCTGTTTAGGTGAAACAAGTTAATGCACTATTATGACCTCTTAAAATGGGTTTGCATTTGAATCTTTGATTCAAATGGACTCATCTCAATCTGATCTAGCTTGCATTAGCCCAAAACACATTCATATTGCCATGTCATAGCATGCATCATATTGTGCATTGCATTGATCGTGTTTCTTTTGTGTTTGCCGGTGTTGTTCCCCCTCGGTAGACATTGTACCGATATTGTGATCGTTGACACTGATGAAGACTCAAAGCTATCTTCAGAAGTGCCAGGCAAGCAAAACCCCCTTGTTCATTCTGATACAATCCCACTCTCTCGCTCCTGCTCTCTTTTACTGCATTAGGACAACAACGATTCAACAGTTACTTGCTGCGGTAGATGAACCCCTTTATCATTTGCATGACCTGTCATTCCACAGTAAATAGATGAAACCCACTAGCATGAGTAGGAGTTGTTTGAGCCCTGTTGTGCCTACTCATTCATGCTTGTTTGTCATGCACTCTTGCTTAGAGTCGAGTCGGTCGATTCGCCGGGGATGAATCGAGTGCGTGAACATGTCCTACTATGAGTGTGAGCTAAGTGTGTGAACACGATTTGGTAAAATAGCGGTGAGAGGCCATGTAGGAGTACATGGTGGGTTGTCTCATTGAAGCCGTCCTCGAGGCCGAGTTACGTGTTTGTGATCCATGATTCAGCTACTACCAAGCATTGGGCCTGAAATCTGACCCGCTCGACTTCTTATTCACCTTGTCCTCTGTCCGGGGAGTTGCAAGTGGTTTACGGTGTTTGTAGTATCTTGGGAGGCCGTGCTTGTGGCCTTGGCCAGGAGGGTGGGCTGTGATCACGGTAGGCACGTGGCAGATAAACCAGGCGCCGTTTGGTGTCACGGAACCTGTTCACATCATTTGGGGCTGTGGCGAAACTCGGCGGATCTCCTCATGGATGGAACCGAATAGGCGATAAACTGGACTAGAGACTTGAGTGTTTAAGTAGGTTGTGGTCTACACCCATGTCGGCTTTAAGCTTGAAGTCTGCGAGCACATGTGGTGTCTGCGGGCGCTAAGTGGTGAAACATGTATGAAGAAGTACACCCTGCGGGGTTAATATGATCTATTGAATAGCCGTGTCCGTGGTAAAGGACTTACGGGTTGCCTATAACAGTTCATAGACAAGTGAAAGTGGATACTTTAGAATCATGAAGATAGCGTGAGTGCTATGGATGGCGTTCTCGTGGGGAGGCAGGGCGGATCCATAGTGGTGTATTGGTTGGTGAATATTTGGACTCGTGTGCATACCTCAAAAGAGTTACTTGCGATCGTAGTTTAGGATAGCCACGAGTCAAAGCTGGCTTGCTGCGATTAAACCCCACCACCCCTTTGTTGATAATGATGCATATGTAGTTAGTTCTAATGTAAGTCTTCTTTGGGTACATTTGTACTCACGTTTGCCTATTTTATGTTTTTGCGAGAGAGACTTGGTCTAGCTAGTAGTTCCGTGGACTTGACGTTTAGCTTGATACCTCAGCTACGATCTTGTGCCCTCGGCGGATCAGTAGATAGTCGGGCTTCTAAGCCTTTTTCATTTGTAGATGTCTGTACTCAGACATGTTAGCTTCCGCTTGTGCTTTGACTTGTATAACCTGAATGTTGGGTCATGAGACCTATGTTTGTAATATATCGCTCCTCGGAGCCTAATGAATAAATACTTGAGTCGTAGAGTCATGTTGTGATGCCATGTTGTATTTGCACATATTGAGCATATTGTGTGTATGCTATTGAAATGCTTGGTATGTGTGGGATCTGACTATCTGGTTGTTTATCTTTAGTAGCCTCTCTTACCGGGAAATGTCTCCTAGTGTTTCCACGAGCCATGGTAGCTTGCTCTTGCTCCGGAACACTTAGGCTGGCCAACATGTGTCCTTCTTCGTTCTGTGTACATCCCTTTGGGGAAATGTCACGCGATGAATCTGGGAGTCTGTTAGCCGCTTCTGCCGGTTCATCGAGTCTGCTAGCCAGTCTTTCTGACTGGATTCACTTTCGTGATGACCAACACGTTCGATCTTTGGGTCATGGATGCTGTCCTGTAAGTTTGTGCCACTTTGGGTTTCACGACTAGCCATGTCAGCTCGGGCTCCTTATCATATGGATGCGGCGACAACATCATATCGTGTGCGAAAGAACAAGCGGTCCCGGGCAAAGGTAAGGCGACACCCGTGGGAATACCGTGCATGAGGCCACAAAGTGATATGAGGTGTTACATGCTAGATCGATGTGGCATTGAGTCGGGGTCCTGACAGGCGTACCGCAAAATGGGACTCCACGGGGTACTGTTCATCTCCACCGTCGACCTCCTCCAGCCTCCACAGGCTACCGTCGACCTCCTCCAGCCTCCATGGGCTCCTGTTCATCCAGCCTCTACCGTGCGCTACTCCACCGGCTACTGTTCAACCACCCCTCCACGGGCACCCTCCATCGTCTACTATTCATCCAGCCCTCCACACCACGGGGTCCTGTTCAACCACCCCTCCACGGCCACCCCTCCACCGTCTACTGTTCATCCAGCCCTCCACACCATGGGGTCCTATTCACCCGGAGAACAGCGCCCTTGCTCCTTTATTCATCAACCCCCCCTTAACACTCCTTGTTCATCCAATTGATCGGCTTGATTAGCAGCAATACCAAAGAATCGCTCCATCGGGTTGATTAATAGCCATCGATCGATCGTTCGGGTTCGATAACGCATAACTGCGGTGCAATCGCTCGGGTTGATTAGAGCCCAACGCCTCGCTCGAGTTGATTAGAGCCAATACCTACGCAGCAGCAGCGTCGTGTCTGAGAAAGCAGCGCATCGCTCAGCCCCGACCTCCCACCGTAGCAAGCAACTCCCGAAATTTTCCTCCCCTACGCTTCTACCATGGTTTTTCCGTCATGGGCGGCCCAAAAATGTCATGCAGCTACATCTCCAGCCCGCCGGGCGAAAAGCCCATTTTCATCATGATTTTTTGTCATAGAAGTAGGATCCCACCACATTTATGATGATACCGGGTTTTGTCACAATTATAGTCATAGAAGTGTCATATATATGACAGGAAAAAAAATTCGTTCGGCCCAAAATGTCACGGATGTGTCTTTTTTTGTAGTGCCTTCTGTATCCACGAGATCCCATCTTGGAGCCTTCACCAGTGCTCCGCCAGAGGGGAAATCGACCATGGAGGGCTTGTACATCAACACCATAGCCCCTTCGATGAGTTGTGAGTAGTTTACCACAGACCATCGGGTCCATAGTTATTAGCTAGATGGCTTCTTCTCTCTTTTTGGATCTCAATACCATGTTCTCCCCCTCTCTTGTGGAGATCTATTTGATGTAACTCTTTTTGCAATGTGTTTGTCGAGATCCGATGAATTATGGGTTTATGATCAAGTTTATCTATGAGAAATATTTGAATCTCCTCTGAATTCTTTTATGTATGATTGAGTTATCTTTGCAAGTCTCTTCGAATTATCAGTTTGGTTTGGCCTACTAGATTGATCTTTCTTGCAATGGGAGAAGTGCTTAGCTTTGGGTTCAATCTTGCGGTGTCCTTATCCAGTGACAATAGGGGTTGCAAGGCACGTATTGTATTGTTGCCATCGAGGATAAAAAGGTGGGGTTTATATCATATTGCATGAGTTTATCCCTCTACATCATGTCATCTTTCTTAATGCGTTACTCTGTTCTTATGAACTTAATACTCTAGATGCATCTTTGGATAGCGATCGATGTGTGGAGTAATAGTAGTAGATCTGAGGCGAGTCGGTCTACTTGTCACGCAGACGTGATGCCTATATACATGATCATGCCTAGATAATCTCATAATTATTAAGCTTTTCGATCAATTGCTCGACATTAATTTGTTCACCCATCGTAATACTTATGCTATCTTGAGAAAGCCACTAGTGAAACCTATGGCCCCGGGTCTATCTTTTATCATATAAGCTTTCAATCTACTTTTATTTGCATCTTTACTTTTCCAATCTATATTATAAAATACCAAAAATATATTTATCTTATCATACTATCTCTATCGGATCTCACTTTACATGAAGTGGCCGTGAAGGGATTGATAACCCCTTTATTGCGTTGGTTGAGTTCTTTGTTTGTTTGTGTGGGTGCGTGGGACTTTTGAGGAGACTCCTACTGGATTGATACCTTGGTTCTCAAAAACTGAGGGAAATACTTACACTGCTATTGCTGCATCACCCTTTCCTCTTCAAGGAAATCCAATGCAAGCTCAAGATGTAGCAAGAAGGATTTCTGGCGCCATTGTCAGGGAGGTCTTTGCTCAAGTCAAGACATACCAAGTACCCATCACAAACTCATCTCCCTCGCATTTACATTATTTACCATTTGCCTCTCGTTTTCCTCTCCCCCACTTCACCCTTGCCGTTTTATTCACCCTCTCTTTCCCAATCTCCTCTCTCTTTTGCTTGCTCTCTTCTTCTTCCTCGCCTTTGTTTGTTGTTATGTCTGAAATTGCAGAAATTATCGTCGATATGGACAATACTGATAACATGGAAAATTCTGATGCTCCTGCTGAAGAACCCCCTATCTTGCATACTAAAAAGTTTCGAATCGGTAGTGGTAACATTATTGGAAAAGGTGTTATTCAAGATTTCTTTACTTGTGCTGGAGCTTTACCTTCTATGGGTGGTTCTATTCTTCATAGAACTAGTAGTCTTGCAGATGCTATCGCTATGCTTGTAGTTGAGCTTGAAAGACAATTTATGCATATGCATCCTTGCATACAAAGAATTTTCGTGGAATTTTCTAATATTGAGCATTCTCTGTTAAGCGCGCCGTTAGTATCTCTTTGGCTAATGAGTTTAGATTTATAATAAGAGAGGCCAAAGAAATCTTTGTGCACTATAGGGTGGACGCCGGTCGTCCTCCCATAGAGGCGATCCTCTTTGATCAAGAGGAAATTAGGCATTTTCAATCTTTGGACTATGTTGCTTTCAATGAAAACCTTAGAAAAAAGGTTTTAGAAATATGCCCTAGAGGCAATAATAAAATGGTTATTATTATATTACATTGTTCATGATAATTGTCTATTGTTCATGCTATAATTGTATTAACTGGAAACCGTAATACATGTGTGAATACATAGACCACGACATGTCCCTAGTGAGCCTCTAGTTGACTAGCTCGTTGATCAATAGATGGTTATGGTTTCCTGACCATGGGTATAGGATGTCATTGATAACGGGATCACATCATTAGGAGAATGATGTGATGGACAAGACCCAATCCTAAGCATAGCACAAGATCGTGTAGTTCGTTTGCTAAAGCTTTTCTAATGTAAAGTATCATTTCCTTAGACCATGAGTTTGTGCAACTCTCGGATACCGTAGGAATGCTTTGGGTGTGCCAAACGTCACAAAGTAACTGGGTGGCTATAAAGGTGCACTACGGGTATCTCGAAAGTGTCTGTTGGGTTGGCCAGGAATCGAGACTGGGATTTGTCACTCCGTAGAGGTATCTCTGGGCCCACTCGGTAGGACATCATCATAATGTGCACAATGTGACCAAGGAGTTGATCACGGGATGATGTGTTCTGGAGCGAGTAAAGAGACTTGTCGATGCGAGATTGAACAAGGTATCGGGATACCGGCGGTGAATCTCGGGCAAATACTATCTTAGGTAGACAAAGGGAGTTGTATCACGGGATTGATTGAATCCTTGACATCATGGTTCATCCGATGAGATCATCGTGGAACATGTGGGATCAACATGGGTATCCAGATCCGCTGTTGGTTATTGGCGGAGAGTTATCTCGGTCATATGCGCATAGTTCCCGAACCGTAGGGTCTACACATAAGGTTCGATGATGCTAGGGTTATAGGGAATAGATATCGTGGTTATCGAATGTTGTTCAGAGTCCCATATGAGATCCGGACATCCAGGAGTTAGGAATGGTCGGAGGTAAAGATTTATATATGGGAAGTCTGTTTTGGTCACCGGAAAAGTTTGGTGCTATCGGTAATGTCTGGCACCACAGGAGGTCGGGGTCCACCAGGTGGGGCCACGGTCCCGAGGGCTCGTGGGCCAAGTGTGGGAGTGGACCAGCCCGGTGGGTTAGTGCGCCCACGAGGCCCAAAGGCGAAGAGAGAGGAAAAAGGGGAACCCTAGGCTCGGATGGACCTAAGGCCCACCTGGTGGTGCGCCCCCCCCCCTCTCTCCCCTTGGCCACCCCCTAAATGGGATCTAGGGCTGGCCGCCACCCCTAGGGGTGGAAACCTAGCTGGGGGCACAGCCCCTCCCTTTCCCCTATATATAGTGGGGGTTTGGGGCTGCCATACACATGAGAACGTCTCCCTCTTGGGGCAGCCCTACCCCTCTCCCTCCTCATCTCTTGCGGTGCTTGGCGAAGCCCTGCTGGAGTGCCATGCTCCTCCACCACCACCACATCGTTGTGCTGCTGCTGGACGGAGTCTTCCCCAACCTCTCCCTCTCCCCTTGCTGGATCAAGGCACGGGAGATGTCATCGGGCTGCACGTGTGTTGAACGCGGAGGTGCCGTTGTTTGGCGCTTAGATCGGAATCTACCGCGATCTGAATCGCTACGAGTACGGCTCCTTCATCCGTGTTCTTGTAACGCTTCCGCATCGCGATCTTCAAGGGTATGAAGATGCACTCCCCCCTCTCTCGTTGCTAGTATCTCCATAGCTTGATCTTGGTGATGTGTAGAAAATTTTGAATTTCTGCTACGTTCCTGAATAGTGGCATCATGAGCTAGGTCTATTGCATAGATTCTTTGCACGAGTAGAACACAAGTAGTTGTGGGCTATGGTTTGTACAATTTGCTTACCGTTACTAGTCCTATCTTGATTTGGCGTCATTGTGGGATGAAGCGGCCCGGACCGACCTTACACGTACGCTTACGTGAGACAGGTTCCACCGACTGACATGCACTTGTTGCATAAGGTGGCTAGCGGGTGCCAGTATCTCCCACTTTAGTTGGATCGGATTCGATCAAAAGGGTCCTTATGAAGGGTAAATAGCAATTGCATATCACTGTTGTGGCTTTGCGTAGGTAAGAAACGTTCTTGCTAGAAACCCATAGCAGCCACGTAAAACATGCAACAACAATTAGAGGGCGTCTAACTTGTTTTTGCGGGGTATGCTATGTGATGTGATATGGCCAAAAGAATGTGATGAATGATATATGTGATGTATGAGATTGATCATGTTCTTGAAATAGGAATCACGACTTACATGTCGATGAGTATGACAACGGCGAGAATATAGGAGTTGTATTATTTGTTGTATGACCTGCGTGTCAATGATAGCGCCATGTAATTACTTTACTTTATTGCTAATCGTTAGCCATAGTAGTAGAAGTAATAGTTGGCGAGACAACTTCATGAAGACACGATGATGGAGATCATGATGATGGAGATCATGGTGTCATGCCGGTGACGATGATGATCATGGAGCCCCGAAGATGGAGATCAAAAGGAGCAAAATGATATTGGCCATATCATGTCACTATTTGATTGCATGTGATGTTTATCATGTTTATGCATCTTATTTGCTTAGAACGGCGGTAGTAAATAAGATGATCCCTCATAATAATTTCAAGAAAGTGTTCCCCTAAGCGTGCACCATTGCGAAAGTTTGTTGCTTGAAGCACCGCGTGATGATCGGGTGTGATAGATTCTAACATTCACATATAGCGGGTGTAAGCCAGATTTACACCTTGAAACACTTAGGTTGACTTGCGAGCCTAGCATGTACAGACATGGCCTTGGAACACAAGAGACCGAAAGGTCGAACATGAGTCGTATAGTGGATCGATCAACATGCGAGATGTTCACCGGCGATGACTAGTCCGTCTCACATGATGATCGGACCACGGCCTAGTTGACTTCGGATCATGTATCACTTAGATGACTAGAGGATGTCTATCGGTGGGAGTTCATAAGATGAACTTAATTATCTGAACATAGTCAAAAAGTTTTTGCAAATTATGTTGTAGCTCGCGCTTTAGTTCTATTGTTTTAGATATGTTCCTAGAAAATCCGGTTGAAAGTTGATAGTAGAAATTATGCGGACTAGGTCCATGAGGCGAGATTGTCCTCGTTGCCGTGAAAGGCTTATGTCATAATGCACCGCTCGGTGTCTTTGAACCTCGAGCGTCGTGCATGGATGTTGCGAACATCTGACATACACGTTTTGATAACTACGTGATAGTTCAGTAATGTTAAACGGTTTAGAGTTGAGGCACCGGAGACGATTTGGAAACGTCGCGGAACATATGAGATGTTTCAAGGGCTAAAATTGGGATTTCAGTCCCGTGCCCACGTCAAGAGGTATAAGACCTCCGACGAGTTTCTTAGCCTGCAAACTAAGGGAGAAAAGCTCAATCATTGAGCTTGTGCTCAGATTGTCTAAGTAACACAATCACTTGAATCGAGTGGGAGTTAATCTTCCAGATGAGATAGTGATGTTTCTCCAAAGTCATTGCCACCAAGCTGCTAGAGCTTCGTGATGAACTATAACATATCGAGGGATAGATATGATGATCCTTGAAATATTAGCGATGTTTGACACATGAAAGTAGAAATCAGAAGGAGCATCAATTGTTGATGGTTAGTGAAACCACTAGTTTCAAGAAGGGCAAGGGCAGAAGGATACTTCATGAAATGGCAAATCAGTTGTTGCTCTAGTGAAGAAACCCAAAGTTTGAACCCACGGGACTAAGTGTACGTAATGAGGAAGCAGTCATTGAAGCGAGAACTACCCTAGATACTTGGTAGATGAGAAAATTTGGCAAGGTCGATAGAAGTATATTGGATATACATTATATTAATGTGTACTTTACTAGTACTCCTAGTAGCACCAGGGTATTAGATACCGGTTCGGTTGCTAAGTGTTAGTAACTCGAAATAAAATCTACAGAACAAATGGAGACTAGCTAAAGGTGAGATGATGATGTGTGTTGGAAGTGTTTCCAAGGTTGATGTGATAAGCATCGCATGCTCCCTCTACCATCGAGATTGGTGTTAAACCTAAATAATTGTTATTTGGTGTTTGCATTGTGCATAGACATGATTGGATCATGTTTATCGCAATATGGTTATTCATTTAAGGAGAATAATGGTTACTCTATTTATTTGAATAATACCTTCAATGGTCTTGCACCTAAAATAAATGCTTTATTGAATCTCAATCGTAGTGATACACATGTTCATGCCAAAAGATATAAGATTGTAATGATAGTACCACATACTTGTGTACTTGCCATGAGTCATATTGGTATAAAAGCATGAAGAAGCTCCATGTTGATGGATCTTTGGACTCACTCGTTTTGAAAAGATTGAGACATCACGAACCATGTCTATTGGTGTATCGCATGAAGAAACTCCATGCAGATGGATCGTTTGGACTCACTTGATTTTAAATCACTTGAGACATGCAAATCATACCACATGGGCAAGATGGTGAAAAGCCTCGGTTTGATAAGATGGAACAAAAAGCAACTTGTTGGAAGTAATACATTTTGATGTGTGCGTCTAATGAGTGTTGAGGCCTTGATGAATATCGTTATGTTCTTACTTCACAGACGATTTGAGTAGATTCTGAGTATGTTTACTTGATGAAACACAAATCTGAATTATTGAAAGGTTCAAGTAATTTTAGAGTGAAGTTGAAGATCGTCGAGACAAGAGGATAAAATGTCTATGATATGATCATAGAGATGAATATCTGAGTTACGAGTTTGGCACACAATTAAAACATTGTGGAAATTGTTTCACAACTAATACCGCCTGGAACACCATAGTGTGATGGTGTGTCCAAACAACATAACTGCACCCTATTGGATATGATGCATACCATGATGTCTCTTATCGAATTACTACTATCGTTTAGGCATTAGAGACAACCACATTCACTTTAAATAGGGCACCACGCAATTCCGTTAAGATGACACCATATGAACTATAGTTTAGAGAAACCTAAGTTGTCGTTTCTTAAAAGTTTGGGGCTGTGACGCTTATGTGAAAAGTTTTAGCCTGATAAGCTCAAACCCAAAGCGGATAAATGCATCTTCATAGGACACCCAAAATAGTTGGTACCTCCTGTCTCAGTTCCGGAAGCAAAAGGGATTGTTTCTAGAATTGGGTCCTTTCTCGAGGAAAAGTTTCTCTTGAAAGAATTGAGTGGGAGGATGGTGGAGACTTGATGAGGTTATTGAACCATCACTTCAACTAGTGTGTAGCAGGGCACGGAAGTTGTTCTATAGGCGCCTACACCAATTGAAGTGGAAGCTAATGATAGTGATCATGAAACTTGAGATCAAGTCACTACCAAACCTCGTGGAGTCGACAAGGATCGTACTACTTGAGTGGTACTTAATCGTGTCTTGGAGGTCATGTTGCTAGTCGACAATGAACCTCTGAGCTATGGAGAAGAGATGGTGGGCCGGTTCGACCAATGGCTCGAGGCCATAAAATACGAGAGAGGATCCATGTATGAAAACAAAGTATAGACTTTGGAAGAACTACTCGATGGTCGTAAGGCTGTTGAGTACAGATGGATTTTAAAAGGAAGACAGACAATGATGGTAAGTGTCACCATTAAGAAAGCTCGACTTGTTGCTAAGATGTTTTCCGACAAGTTCAATGAGTTGACTACGATGAGACTTTCTCACTCGTAGCGATGCTAAGAGTCTGTTGGAATTATATCAGCAGCTACTGCATTATTTATGAAATCTTGCAGATAGGATGTCAAAACATTGTTTCCTCGATGATTTTCTTGAGGAAAGTTTGTATGTGATACAACTAGAAGGTTTTGTCAATCCTAAAAGATGCTAACAAGTACGCAAAGCTCTAGCAATCTTTCTAGGGACTGGAGTAAGCATCTCGGAGTTGGAATATACGCTTTGATGGGATGATCAAAGATTTTGGGTTTATACAAAGTTTATGAGAAACTTGTATTTCCAAAGAAGTGAGTGGGAGCACTATATCATTTCTGATGAGTATATGTTGTTGAAATATTGTTGATCGGAAACGATGTAGAATTTCTGGAAAGCATATATAGGGTTATTTGAAAAGTGTTTTTCAATGGAAAAACCTGGATCAAGCTGCTTGAACATTGAGTATCAAGATCTATAAGGATAGATCAAAATTGCTTGATAGTACTTTCAAATGAGTATGTACCGTGACAAGTTTTTGAAGGAGTTCAAAATAGATCGGCAAAGAAGGAGTTCTTGGCTGTGTTATACGGTGTGAGTATTGAGTAAGACTCAAGACGACCACAGCGAAGAAGAGAGAATGGGCGAAGGTCGTCCCTATACTTCGAGACATAGGCTCTATAGTATGCTATCTTTGTGTACCGCTTTTGAAGTGTGCATTGCCATGAGTCGATCAAGGGGTACAAGTGATCCAGAATGGATCACATGACAGCATCAAACTTATCCTTAGTAACTAGTGGACTAAGGAATTTTCTCGATTATGGAGGTGGTAAAAGAGTTAAATACGTAAGGTTACGCCGATGCAAACTTTGACACTAATCGGATGACTCGAAAGTAGACCAGATTAGTATAGTAGCGATTATTTGGCATAGTTCCAAATAGCGGCGTGATAAATTACATCTAGGAGATAACATAGATATTTGTAAAGCACACACGGATCTGAAAGGTTGGACCGTTGACTAATAAACCTCTCTCTGGCGAGATATGATCAAACACCATGGGTGTTGGATTGATGCAATCACTTAATGATGTGAACTAGATTATTGACTCGGTGCAAGTGGGAGGCTGTTGGAAATATGCCCTAGAGGCAATAATAAAATGGTTATTATTATATTTCCTTGTTCATGATAATTGTCTATTGTTCATGCTATAATTGTATTAGCTGGAAACCGTAATACATGTGTGAATACATAGACCACGACATGTCCTAGTGAGCCTCTAGTTGACTAGCTCGTTGATCGAAGAGATGGTTATGGTTTCACGACCATGGACATAGGATGTCATTGATAACGGGACCACATCATTAGGAGAATGATGTGATGGACAAGACAATCCTAAGCATAGCACAAGATCGTGTAGTTAGTTTGCTAAAGCTTTTCTAATGTAAAGTATCATTTCCTTAGGCGATGAGATTGTGCAACTCTCGGATACCGTAGGAATGCTTTGGGTGTGCCAAGCGTCTGGCATGTAACGGGGTGGCTATAAAGGTGCACTCGGGTATCTCCGAAAGTGTCTGTTGGGTTGTACGAATCGAGGCTGGGATTTGTCACTCCGTGTAGCGGAGAGGTATCTCTGGGCCCACTCGGTAGGACATCATCATAGCGTGCACAATGTGACCAAGGAGTTGATCACGGGATGATGTGTTCGGAGCAGTAAAGAGACTTGCGATGCGAGATTGAACAAGGTATCGGGATACCGGCGATCGAATCTCGGGCAAGTACTATATCGATGAACAAAGGGAATTGTATCACGGGATTGATTGAATCCTTGACATCGTGGTTCATCCGATGAGATCATCGTGGAACATGTAGGAGCCAACATGGGTATCTATATCCGCTGTTGGTTATTGGCGAAGAGTTGTCTCGATGGGTATGCGCATGGTTCCCGAACCTGGTCTACACTTAAGGTTCGATGGCGCTAGGGTTATAGGGAATAGATATCGTGGTTACGAATGTTGTTGGTCCGGATGATATCCGGACGTCTGAGGAGTTCGAAATGGTCGGAGGTAAAGATTATATATGGGAAGTCATGTTTTGGTCACGGAAAAGTTTGGTGCTATCGGTAACATATCTGGGACAACGGGGAGGTCGGGGTCCACAGTGGGGCCACCAGCCCCAAAGGGCTGCGTGGGCCAAGTGTGGGAGTGGACCAGCCCCAGGTGGGCTGGTGCGCCCCCCACTAGGGCCCAAGGCGAAGAGAGAAGGGAAAAAGGGGGAACCCCACTAGTGCGAACCGGGCATTAGCTTGGGTTCGTAAAACCTATAGTGCGGTTACATAACCGGCACTAAATTATAGTCACTAAAGGCCCCCCTTTAGTACCGGTTCAGCCTGAACCGGTGCTAAAGAAACAACCACGTGTACGAGCCAGCTCAGGGGCACAGGAGCCCTTTAGTACGGTTGGAAACACCAGCCGGTACTATAAGGTTTGGTGGGTGTTTATGATTTCTTTTTCATTTGATTTTGTGTTTCCATTTTAATTCTTTTTCGTTTGCTGGTATTTTACAATACTACACATTGTACACGTTATGCATATATATATAAATAGAATTTCTAGTAGAACCAATCATTCAACATGATTGTCATGATATTATAAGCGTTCATATATAACACCACAAAAGCAAATCACTTAAGTTCAGAACGAAGAACACAGACATGAAAGGACAAGTACTAATTAAGAGCAGCATGAAGAACTAGCTGAATCACTCCTGCTAGCTACTCTCTCTGGGGTAAAATAGCATAGAACATGTATAGCTCTCTGATTGATCATCTTTGGAGCATGTCGATGAACTGTCTCCTAATCGTGGGATCGCTTCTCATTGCTTCCCCTAGTACTTCTCTGCGATCATTAACAATTTTCCTCCAATCTTTCACTATTAAGCATTCATCGCTTCTAGAAATCTGAATGCATTCATGTGCAATCTGAGGATATCTTGGCCGTAAGCTAACAATTGAAATTTGACCTTTACTCTCGATCCCCTGAGGCACAACTGTCATCGGGAGTCCTTGTTGAAGAACATCGTATAGTACTTAATTAATATACTTAGCAATGAAAGTTTAGCAAAAAAAATATGTATGCAAAATATGCGAGGACAAATAGTAAATATCTTACCACCATTCCTAAATAGATGTGACCGTAGTTCAATACCATCACTATTGGTTTGCGTTTTGAGTACTAACATTTCTAAGTGCGGGAAGAAAATTTGTCTTGTGATGTATGAAGATCCTCAAGCCATGAAACATAATGACTTGTCTCCTCGCGATTTAGTTCAGCTCAGGGACAGCGATGAGTCCTGTCTACCAAGCGCCCGGACATGTTTGGTTCAATGGAGATAAAATGTCAATAGAAATTAGTTGTCGATTATTTTGAAATAAGCAATATCAAAGACAAAAATATAGTTGAGAAGAACTCACATAATGGTAGAGGCGAAGGCGTCGCACATCGACCCATATGTCTCTAGCACCTTCAATATCATCTTACGGGCCGAATATCAAAGGTGATAACCATACCGAGCTCAAGCTGCATAAGCCTAGCATAGTGCTTGCCAAGTTTTGCATTCAAAATAGGTGTCTGAGTGTGTCTTGTATACTCGGCGTTGAAACTATAACCATCATGCTCAATTTTCAGGTAGCTCCTTTACCTCCATAGTTTCCATATCTTTGAAACCTATCTTATCCAAGACAAAAATTCTTGCATGGCGGGGATGCGCTAGTAGAATAGTGAAAATTAAAAATTATAAGTCGGGCAAATTAAGCATATATAAGTCATGCTTAATTAAAACAGAACTTGTCATTGTGACTTCTTGTATCAAATTGAAAGTCTCATCGACTTGATCTTTGAATAAGCCTACCATCAACAAGAAATTTACATGCATGGCAGCTTGGTCTTCACAGTATTGGCACATAATGAAATTTTTTCGTAAATCGAGGCAACATTTCCTATGTTCATATTAAGTGAAACATTAAACACTTACTAATTCAATTAATTCAACTACTTCTATTAATTCAACTAAGCATTGACTAAAAATAAACTAGTTATATTAATTCAATTAGTTCAACTAAGCATTTACTAAAAATAAACTAGTTATATTAATTCAATTAGTTCAACTAAGCATTTACTAAAAATAAACTAGTTCTATATATTAATTCAACTAGTTCAACTAAACATTTACTAAAAATAAACTAGTTATATTAATTCAACTAGTTCGAGTAAGCATTTACTAAAATAAACTAGTTCTATATATTAATTCAACTAGTTCAACTAAACATTTACTGAAAATAAACTAGTTATATTAATT